>BCLH01003658.1:0-15234 GCA_001602315.1 Zoysia pacifica
TAAATAAAATGAGCGATTAAATTTAAAGTCTAAGAATTAAAAAATAATTTTTTTACAGTACAAGAGCGTACTGCACTAACTGCAGAGCGTACAGGTTTGATCAGTAGCTAGTGGTCCATATTTGCCTGCACATGGGTCTGTGTGAACGCACTCACTCCCTCGATCGACGAGCGTTTGAATGAGCCCCGGAGGATCGATCCATCGTCGTCGGCGACCTCCATGTGACACACATGCTGTGCTACGCTACGCTGCCGGTGGTGGTGTTGGAAACCCCGACGACGACGACGACGACCGGCCGGCCAGCACATGGGGGCGGGGAGGGAGGCGGAGGAGGAGAAGTGCCGGAACGGGAAGACCGGCGGCCGGTTTGGTTTTGCGCGTCGTCCAATGGGTTGGTTGCTTCAAGTACTACCGGTCAGGTAGGTGCCGACGTCGAGCGATCGAAGCGTAGGAGTAGTTTTTTGTTGCTGATCAGACTTGGGAGTTGCTTAGTTCTCTGTGACGGTGCGTGCATCATTACATGCATAGATACTCTGTCAGGCGAGATCATCATATTGAATTGTGCGTATACAATACTATACTTGTTTGTGTACCGGACACCGACCACCCGTTAATGGCCGGCCAGTGGCTGCAGACTGCTTAGGACTCCCTCCGTTCACTTTTACAAGTTATTTTACTTCTGAGCATAAAAATTTAAAAAAATAAAAAAATACGGTAGATAAAAAAAAAAACAGAGATAAAAATTTATTAAGAAAAATGTATTAAAAAAAGTATATTAAGAAATTAAAATGATATATATTGAAAAACAAATTTTAAATATAAAATGATTATATTTGGGAATCGAGTGAGTAGGTGGTTGGTGGTTTTGCAAAAAACCGCAATGCACGGAGAGAGAGAGAGAGAGCGCGGTACAACAGCCAAAGGTCAAAGCTGCCGCTGCCATGGATGGATTGAAGCAACCGGGACCCTGCAGCTCTGCGTCGCTGCCGGACGCAGGAAACAGGGTTGCATGCACCACGCGCGTAAGACCGACGCCACCGGCGTCCGGCCGGGCCGGGCGGCGGAGACCAGACTGACCGGAGAGCAGCCAGCCGCCCGGCGCCGGGGACCCCGCCCGCATGTGCGCCACTCATGGCATGATTCTGTCCTCCCGACGCTCGAGGCCGCCGGCCGGCCGGCACGTGCCGCCACGCTCGCCCGCACCCACACCCTCACCCTCCTGCGCGCGATTGTGTTCTCACTTGCCTCCGTCGCGGGCATGTGATCGATACTACGCGGGATCGAAGCAAATTAATGCTTTTCAGTCGCCGCCTAATTAATTTTCCGTTTCGTCGCTCGCTCGACATCGACGTGCGCCCTCACTAATCTTGTCTTCCGGATCTTGCCTCCCGTCTTCCTCATCCCCTTTCTCTCTCTTCAACTCTCTCTCTCTCTCTCTCTTAGTTTATTTCTCTCTCCTCTCGCCATGGATATATATATGGAGCTGTTGTTCACCATACCACAGCACAGAAGTCCTCATCTCTCATACACCAAAAAGGCAAGGTATCAATCCATCCCATCCTGTGCAGTACTCCTACTCCTGCATCGCATCGATCTGCAGACTGCAGAGAGAGAGAGAGAGAAACACATACTATTCGATTGGATCGATTTGGGATCACAGAGAGAAGCAAGCAAACATGGGTTCTTGGGTGCGCACCATCACCACGCCCTTCAGGAAGATGCTGAACCCGCAGCGTGAGCACCAGCACGGCAAGAAGGCGTCGCGCCCCCGCCGCCAGTCTTCCGGTAATTCTACCCGAATCCATTCTTTGCCCAGTTCGATATTCACCGGTAATCTTTGTACAATGGCAGAACTAACTCTTCTTCTCTATCGATGGTCCAGCAGGCATCGTGGCGGTGGCGGCGCACGGCGGCGACCACCTGGAGCGGACGGCGTCGTCGCAGCTCTACGGCGAGGTGATGGCCTGCACGTACGAGGACGTGCAGGTCATGTGGTCCATGCTCGACAAGGCGCGGGTCTGCAGCGCCGCCGCCTCGTGACCACCGCACCCCTCATGAGTCCTCCTCATCGACCCGTCGTCCGTCCGTCCGTCCGTCCATGGAGATCGACGAGACGAGACGATCGGGGTCGTCGAGCCACCCATACCCGTCACCAGTACATACACAGCACCGCACAGATCTAGCTAGCCACCATTCATCGCAAGCAAGCAAAGCAAGCTCCTGGCGATCGATCCAACAGCCATCGTTCAGGAACAGCATGCCTGCTGCAACTGCAAGATGTTTTTTCTCTCTCTCTTCATTTTCGTGTTAGTTTTGATTACTTGTGGTCTGGCCGCCATGGCCGAGTGAGTCTGATGAATCCCCAGAGCTAGCTGATGGCAGGGACATGGCGCTGCCTGATCGAGTTGGCCTGGAGAGATTTAGTGACTGCTGTTGCATGCCACAACAACACGTTAGGATCGAGATGTTGCTGCTTAGTAGCAGCTGTTTTATAATTTGGTGTCACAGACTCAGATGCAGACTGTTCGTCATCCGATGAATGAGTTAATATACTCTATGATACTACTCCTACTCTTGGAGAACCTGACGTCCCTGCGTTATACTATATTCCTATTCGCTGGACTCACTTCTCTCTCTCTCTCTCTCTCTCTCTCTCTCTCTCTCTCTCTCTCTCTCTCTCTCTCTCTCTCTCATAACATGGGCTTGATTAAATCAAGAAGAACACATTGCGTAGATTTGGGATTGCAGTCCCAAAGTAGCTTACTCCCTACTGAAAGGGAGGAGGCGTGATGGTAACTGAACTTTGGGAAAATCGAGGATGGAAATCAACATCACGCTAGCTGTAGCACTGCCAGTAGCTTGGATCTGTTCATAAGTTCAAAATAGACCATTCACCTCACCACTCAATCTATAAACTTTTTTCACATGAAAATAAATTATTAATTTCGTTTTAACAGACTGATATTTAGTTCTCCCTCCATCCCGACGTTTTAACTTTTTAAAATCAATTTTTGACCATTCGTCTTATTCAAAAAATTTATAAAAATATTATTTATTTTATTATAAAATAATTCATTATAAAAAATATTTTAATCTTGATTTATTTACTTTTGTATTTTCATAAATTTTTTGAATAAAACAGATGATTAAAAATTAATTTACAAATGTCCAAAACGTCACTTATAGTGAGACAACAATTCTTTTCAGCGGTTCTCTGTTACTGTTGTACTATTACCAGTTAGAGCCCATAAGTAGCATGGAGCACATGGTCACAAGGAATTTGGCTCATGAAATGTGGTCGAAAATCAATATAGAACGAGCAAAGTACTATGGCCCGTTATCTTATAAAGCATCTTCTAAAGTCGTAAGGCAAAGCCCGTTCTATGCACTATGTCTCCTCCATTCACATTGACCTACATTTTCAGTTCTCCACTTTGTGTTGTCCGGCCACCTAAGCCACGTCAATTTCAACTGTTTACTTAGCCACGTCAATCGTGCCTGCAGTCAGCTTCCAGTTTCATTTCCTCTGTAGGTTTGAACTGTGCTGATCCTTCTTCCAACGAAACAGTAAGTTATAGGTATATATGTCTTATAGGATTTGTGGTAAACATTACAATTGTTTTTGTGCTGTAAATATCAGTTTCATGCATACTGGATTCAAGCCTTAGGCTGCCTTTGGTTCGGCTTCCAAACCGGCTGTGGCTTCCGAAGAAGCCGAAAGCCAACCAAAGGCCCGTGTTGCGTCCAGCGTTCTTCCGTGGAAGTAGCTTCCGCGAAAAACAAATTTCACAGCCGCTCCGAACCCTGCTGCCACGAGCTTTGGCGGTGAGAAGTTCAGAGAAATTACCCGCATTGCCATCGGTTATGAGTCGCCAGTTCGATCCCCCTTCGAAGCAAATTTTTCTACGCCCCTTCTTTGGCTCGGCTCCCATCTCTGCTCCCGATCCCGTTCACCGCGGTCCAGCCCTCTCCACAGCTCCTGACCCCACGCCGCCGTCGTCCCTGGGAGATTGCACCGTGCCGCCGCCAACCGGGAGCGTCCGATGCGCTTCTAGGCCGGGCGCCGAGCGTTGGGGTGCGTCGTGTCGGACTCGCCCAGGTGCAGGTTCGCCGCTCCCTTCCTCTCCGCGGAGCCTCGTCGTCGCGCATAGATGGAAGACGTCGTCGATACTGCAGCCGACCGTCGCCGAGGAGTTGGCGTAGCTCGAGCAGAGGCTAGCGCGCTGGCGAAGCTCGGCGATGCCGCGGCAGTGCAGGCGCTAGGAAGATTAGAAAGTCGCGGAAGGTCCGAAGGCTCTCCGGCTACATCACCTGAATAGTTCGGAAGCACTGGGAACGAGCTGGCCAGCTGCGACGCGGGTGCCAAGAGCTTCGCCTTCGATTATTCCATTCCCCACCCCGCGATTGGAGGTCTGCCTTTTGATTTGCTTGGAAGTTGGGACCTTGGGCTGTTCGTGATTATTGTTTAGATTTTTCTCAACTTGTGCATTTACGCTCAGTAGAAAAGTGATTCAGAAATGAGAAAAATACTTGTGAGGAGAGAAAAGTGATTACTACTTAGTAAGAAAAAAATGTGTTGGAAAGAGAAAAAAGTGATTAATAAGCAATAAAGATGTTGGAAAGGACAAAATTGAGTCAAAAAAGAAGAATAGGTCAAAGTGAATGATTTCAGCGTGGCTGTACAAAGCTAGTACCATTTTGTATAGTGTGATATGTTATTTTTGCTTCAATGTTGTTGTTGACACAACAAATAATTATTTGAACCATATATGTTTTATATTTATATTGACTATATATTAATTATGAATGTAAAATTAAAAAATATTAAATGTACTTTTTTAAAATGATAATTTATATGTGAATCAGTGAACAATACTGTGTTACGGTTGTTTTTCATATAAATAGTCTTATAAGCTTTCAAAGGCAATATAGACCTCACAGTTGTTTCAATCAAACGGCTTTTTAGCTTTTTTACAGCTCACAGCCTACAACAACATTTTTATAACTCACAGCTCACAGCTACTTTTTCACAGCTCATAGCTTAACCAAACACACCCTTAAGCTACCAAAACATGTATGATTCGGAAGCGATAAAAATCAACTCTACCCTAGATACTGCTTCCATTTCAAAATATAAGCATTTTTTAGTTTTGGATAAGGTTAACTTTTACTAATAATATCTAAAAAATTACATATTTTTTAATATAAAAATTATTAAAATTTATTTTATGATGAATCTAAAACATATAATTTTTATATGATAAAATATTATTAATTATATATTATTAGTGGTCAAAATGATAAAAATTTGACTTTGACTAAACTTAAAAATACTTATATTTTAAAACGGAGGGAGTGCAACCCAAAATATACAGAGGACTCTGGTCATTTGGCATGGTTTAAAAAACTCTAGAAAAATAGATTGCCATGCACTAGCTTAAACCTGTGGGAGGATGCATCAACACATCTAAGACCTTTACTCATTAATTTTATGGCTGGGACTAAGAGCTCATATAAAAAAGTTTGATCTGTTTCCTGATAAGAACTTGATGGTTCTCACTGGTTGCTGCTTACAGTCTATGTGCCTCTCCGAACATGGCCTTACTACAAAGATACGCTCTGGGAGCAGATCAGCAGTGATGTTACTGGTGGTGTCTGTCTCAGATTATTGCGTTTGCATAAACTATATGTGATAGACGGAGTATCAGCTATAATGCGTCCTCTCCTACATCTTCTTGATGCCATGAAAAAGCTCGTTAACTAGGCTTTTCAAATTTCGAAAGCCAAGTAAAACATTATAACCGGTGATCATGATATCCTGAAATATCAATAAAGGCTAGCTAGTAACATAAATTTTTTTTCTGTCGGTTAGATGTGCACTAATTTTTTCTGTCAGTTAGATGTGCACTGGTCCTGCGATGGAGCCGAACGAGCCGTCGCATCGAGCACATGTGGATTGGATCTCGCGAGCCGCGGAAGAGGCAGGAACGAGCCTTGGTGCTGGCCGCTCGATCGATCGGCAGGAACACGCGGCATGAATCAGAGCCGGGTCTGCAGATGGACACGTAGCAGCCGGGCTGCAGAGAATTTTTTTTCGTATGAAACAGCCACATATTTGTCTTATGATCACTGAACAAGTTAACAGGTGACTCTTATATATTAGTGCCTCAAGATGAACGTGACCCATATAGTCCGTAGTCACTACCTAGACTGCATATTGGTACCTCTCCGTTCTTTAATTAATATCGTAGTTGACTTTTAAATTCAACTTTGATTATTTATTTTATTTAAAAAAATTGATAAATTTTATATATTTTAATATGATTTGATTTATTATTAGAGTTATTTGAATCACAACTTAAAATTTTACACATTCGAGTAAATTTTTTGAATAAAATGAATGGTCTAAGTTGAATTTAAAAATCAACGATGATATCAATTAAAAAAATAAAAATAAAAAACCGCTAGTAAGAAAAATCGAGCGTTTTAGGAGTTCCTTCGCAAGAATTTTCTGCAACTCAATTTAGTCATTTAGAGATATTAAATATAGCACTGTAGTAACAAGAAAGAAATATTTTGTGGACTCGAACATATCTATAGTTTTGTTACATCTAACAAAACAGAAACATCACGCATCTGGCTCCTCGCACAGGATCGAGTGGATGCCGTCGTAGGCTAACTCACGGTATTCATGTCATTTATATATGCACATGTACAGCTCCGTTTATTATTTCATTAGCACAGAAACGATCAGTGTTTGGTGGCAACGTATCATTTTTTTTTTTTTGCAAATGGTGCGAAAGTAACACGGTGTGAAACCGAAAAACAGATAAAAAATTTGAAAATATACCGCTCATGCAAACCCAACCGAATATTGAATAGGAGACCATATATTTAAGTAAAAGATTAAACATGATTAAATTTCAAAAACCATTCTGATACATTGAGATAGAGAGCCTAGTCTAGGGACTACAGCTCGACTGGCTAGAATTCCTCACACTGAATTTGGACTCAAAAAAGAAAAAAAAATTGAATCTAATTTTAGGACTCTAATAGTTGCTATAAACGGATCATGCACGCCGGAACAGCTACGCATGCTTGAATCAACCTGTCGGGATCACGTACCCCAGATACCTAACAGATCGCTCCGACGTGAGAAAATTAGGGGTCGGATGACACGGGCTCCGACCCCTCCGCGACGACCTACGGTGGCTATCTCATGGCCGCGCAAGGGCGCGAAGACCCCGGGCTCCGAGGATCAGCACCCAGGAGCGACCCCCAGGAGGCAGGTACCGCGTTATGGTACATTTACTCCGGGAACCAGCTGCCATCTGTCCCGACGAGACAGGACGAGATTCACCACGGCGACACTCTAGCAGAAAGCTGCGACGACTGCCAGACACGATGGGACAGCACTGTAGCTAGCACAGTAGCGCCGGACAGGTACCACAGTACCCGTCGACGTGCCCGACGCGACGGATCATGACCGCGCCTGGACGGAACGAAGTGATGTCGACAACGACGGAAGGGTCCACCTGTCGGCGAGACGGCAGGATCGCGTAGGACCCATTGCATGTAACCTCAGGGCTCTCCCTATATAAAGGGAGGCCCGGAGAGCGATAGAGAAAAAAGTGGAACACCACACCAAACACACCCCGATTTTCTCACACCCAGAGTCCTCCTGCGAAGAGAGGCTCCCGTCTTGTAACGTTGTCTTTGAGATAATCCGCTCCCTGGACGTAGGGTATTACACCACTCGGGTGGCCCGAACCAGGCGAAAACCCCCTTGAGTCTACCCCAGACTAGGCCATATCGAATCCGAAGGCATACCGTCCCTCACGATCGTATCTTTACTGTGCCGGTGGTCAGAACGCCGACAGTTGGCGCGCCAGGAAGAGGCGTAAGCATCTCCTTTGGTGTGCTCTCGTTTCGGTTTTTCGATGGCCCCATACTTCGTGGTAGGGGACGTTTCGATCTCTCACCTCCGCTTCGAAGACGCCACGGTCGCTGTCTCTAGAGACGGTCGATCGTGGCAAGCCCCCGCTTTCGCCTCTGGGCAGACCTTCCGTTTCGGGAGCCTGGACTTCGTCGCGGACGAAGGCGGTAAGCTCTGCCTCTAGGCTCAGCGTGGAAGGCGCCCTCGCTGGTGGCCCCGGAGCCATCTTATTTTGGAGCACGACCCGTCGAGGGAGTGCTTCACTCTCCACACCCCCAAGAGCACGGAACCGGCGACTCTCGGCACCACGCCGCCGGGTGCCAACCTGTCTCTGCGCCCTCCAGTGGACGTCGCCGGCCAAGTTTGGCCGCCCCCGGGACGCACTGACAGCCCCGAGCCTAGGGGCAAGGCTCCAACCAGGCCCAGCGACATGGCGCGAGCCCGGGGGTGATCCACCTACCAGCAGCTCGCAGCTGGGGGGCCGCCAACCTTTGACACCCCGCTCGAGAACCTCGCGGCGACAGCGTGCATCCTCAACGAGACCGCTGCCCCCGAGGACCCGGCGCTGAGGGAAGTGTACGACCGCGTACGCTTCTACCTCGGCAGCGCGCTTCAGCGACCGGAAGCGTCTCTCCGACCCCAGCAGTCGGAGACGAAAAGCAACCGCCAGTCCCAGGACCGGTGGAGCTCGGCGCGCGACAGCCCAGTCGAGGAACGGCGCCCTCGACACCATGCGGGGTCAGTCCTCCCTCGCCTCGGCCCCAACCTCGACGTCCGCGGCACCATCGACGCCAGGCGCCACGCGAGGAGCGAGCTCCGCGACGAATCCCGCCGGAGACGCTCCCGCGACCGCTACTACCGACGCGGCTCCCTCGACTCCAGGAGTCCGAGCCCTGAGGGGGTCGGACCCAGAGCGTTCGGATCGCTCATCCGGCACGTGAAATTCCCGCAGAGGTTTCGCGCCCCGACCACCATCAGACGCTACAACGGGGAAACAAACCCCGTCCACTGGCTGGAGGACTACCGCCTCGCCTGCAGGACCGGAGGGGCGGACGACCTGTTCGCCATCCAGTACCTGCCTCTCTTCCTCACCGACTCCGCCCGGAGATGGCTCGAACACCTCCCCGAGGGCTGCGTCCAAGACTGGAGCGACCTGCGCCGAGTCTTCGTCGGCAATTTCCAAGGGACTTACACGCGTCCAGGTAACTTCTGAGACCTCAAGAATTGTAAGCAGGGGTCCGGCGAGTCGCTCCGGGAATATATCCAGCGCTTTTCACGAAAGTGCAACGAGCTCCCCAGCGTCAGCGACGCCGACGTGATCAATGCCTTCACCTGCGACACGGCGTCCAAGGCGCTCGTCCACAAGTTGGGCCGGAGGAACCCTCGGACCGCCCGAGACCTCCTCGACATCGCCACCACCTTCGCCACCGGAGAAGAGACCGTGCAGGCCAACTTCGACCGAGGTCGGGCGAAGGATGAAAGGTCGGGGAACGACCGTCGGGGAGATCAACCCCCCGACCGGTCCACCAACCGCCGCAGCGAGCGGGGTGGCGGCAGCTCGAGCCACAAGGGCAAAGGTCGGCGCCACGATGACAACTTAGTGGCCGCCGCGGACCACCCGGCCCGACTCCCGACCAAGAAACCGGCTAACCATGACGGCCACTTCGACAAGATGCTCGACCGGTTCTGCCCCAACCATTCTATGCCGGTCAAGTACACCCTCCAGAATTGCCACCTGGCAAGGAGGTTCTTCAGGAGCGAGCCCCAAGCCGGCTTCCCGGCGGCCAAGACCAACCCTCAGGCCAAGGGCGCTGGGGAAGACGAAGGGACGGCTTTCCTCGAGCCGGAGGACTGCCTTATGATCTTTGGCGGCCCTGCGGCCTACTGCAAATCTCGCAGCCGCCAGAAGAGGACATGGCGCGAGGTCAACGCTGTCAACCCTGCGGTCCCCCGCTACCTCAAGTGGTCCGAGGCCCCGATCACATTCGATCGGGCCGACCACTCGGACCACGTCCCACAGCCCGGGCGACTCCCGTTGGTGCTCGACCCCATCGTCGGCTCCGTGCGCCTATCAAAGGTGTTCATGGACAGAGGAAGCGCCCTCAACATCCTCTATGCCGACGCCTTTCGGGCGATGAGGCTGACAGAGGCCGACCTCCGTCCGACTCACGCCCCGTTTCACGGAGTCGTCCCAGGGGGCTACGCGACGCCCCTCGGCCAAGTCACGCTCCCAGTCACATTCGGTGACCAGAGCAATTTCCGGACCGAGTCGCTCACCTTCGAAGTGGTGGAATTCACCGGCGCCTACCACGCCATCTTGGGTCGGCCGTGTTACGCGAAGTTCATGGCCGTCCCCAACTACGTTTACCTGAAGCTGAAGTTGCCCGGGCCGAAGGGCATCATCACGGTCTCCTCGCGCTTCCAACATGCCCTGGCTTGCGAGCAGGATAGCTTCGAGCTAGCCGCCGTCGAATCGGGCCCGGCCCGGCTAGACGCGATACGCAAGACGGAGGGGGCGAGCCCAGCGCTCTACTCCAAACCCGAGTCGTCATCATCCTTTAAGCCCGCCGACGACTCCAAGGAGGTCACTCTCGACCCCGCCGACCCCTCCAAGAAGGCCAGGATCGGGACAGCGCTCTCCGGCGAATAGGGAAGCGCGCTCGTTGACTTCCTCGTCCGGAATCGGGACGTCTTTGCCTGGGCATCGTCGGACATGCCCGGCATCCCGAGAGAAGTCGTCGAGCACTCCCTCAACATCATCACGGGCTCTCGGCCCGTGAAGCAGCGATTCCGGCGTTTCGATGACGATAAGCGCCAGGCCATCGGAGAAGAATTGACAAAGCTCCTGGAGGCTAAGTTCATTCAAGAGGTTTACCACCCCGAGTGGTTAGCCAACCCTGTAATAGTGAAGAAGAAGACCGGGCAATGGAGGATGTGCGTTGATTACACAAGTCTCAACAAGGCCTGCCCGAAGGACTGTTTCCCACTCCCACGCATCGATCAGGTGGTGGACTCGACCGCCGGGTGCGAAACCCTGAGCTTCCTCGACGCCTATTCGGGGTATCACCAGATCTCTATGCGCGAGTCCGACTGGCCGGCTACATCCTTCATCACGCCCTTCGGATCCTTCTGCTACATCACCATGCCGTTCGGGCTCAAGAACGCAGGAGCCACATACCAGCGCTGCATGCAGAAGTGCTTCCACGACCAGCTGGGTCAAAATCTGGAGGTCTACGTCGATGACATCGTCATCAAGACTCGACGGACCAACGACCTCATCCAGGACCTGGAAGAGGCATTCGCCAACCTCCGGCGCTACCGGATCAAGCTGAATCCCGAAAAATGCGTTTTCGGGGTACCTTCGGGCAAGCTGCTCGGCTTCGTCATCTCAGAGCGGGGGATCGAAGCGAACCCCGAAAAGATCTCCATGATCCTCAAACTCAGGCCAATCGGCAACGTAAAAGGCGTCCAGAAGCTGACCGGATGCTTGGCGGCCCTCAGCCGTTTCATCCCAAGACTTGGCGAGAAAGCGATGCCTTTCTATCGACTGCTGCGAAAAGCAGAGCGATTCACCTGGACCGCCGAGGCCCAGGAGGCCTTCGACCGGCTCAAGACCTTGCTTTCATCGCCGCCGGTGCTTACGTCCCCGACCCAAGGAGAAGCCCTCCTGCTCTACCTCGCGGCGACTTCGAAAGTCGTCAGCACCGTCCTCGTCGTCGAGCGGAGCGAGGAGGGACGGGCTCTGACTGTGTAACGGCCTGTCTACTTCGTCAGCGAGGTATTGGCCGACGCCAAGACTTGGTACACCCAAGTGGAGAAGCTGATCTACGCTGTTCTCGTCACGAGCCGCAAGCTGCGCCACTACTTCACGAGCCATCCCGTCCACGTTGTCACCGGCTTCCCCCTCGGGGAAATTGTCGGTGCCAAAGACGCAATCGGACGCCTCGCCACGTGGGCCATGGAACTCCTGGGGCTCGACGTCGCTTTTACCCCACGGCAGGCCATCAAGTCCCAGGTCCTGGCCGACTTCATCGCCGAGTGGACCGAAGCTCAAGAGCCGTCAGCCTCCGACGCCGTCGAATGCTGGACCATGTACTTCGACGGCTCCTGCATGCTCAAAGGCGCGGGGGCTGGGGTAGTCCTAATCTCCCCGAAGGGAGACAGGTTCCGATACGTGCTGCAGCTGCAGTTCCGAGCCTCCAACAACACGGCCGAATACGAGACGCTCCTCCACGGCCTGCGAATGACCACCACCCTTGGCGTTCAACACCTCTACGTCAAAGGCGACTCTGAGCTGGTCGTCAGCCAAGTCATGAAGGCCGCCAGCTGCCGAGACCCGAAGATGCAAGCCTACTTCCAAGAAGTTCGCAAATTCGAGGACAAGTTTGACGGATTCGAACTCCATCACATCCTGCGTCGGGACAACGAAGCCGCGGATGCCCTCTCCAAGATGGGCTCGGAACGCCAGACGGTCCCCGACGGCGTCTTCCTCGAAGTGCTCCCCAAGCCTTCCGTCAGAATCACGGAGGAACCACTCGCCGAAGGTCCGGCCGACGAGCCGACCCTCGGACCAGAAGCAGAGATCATGGCAGTCACCCCTGATTGGTCTCGCGACATCTTCGCCTACCTGCAAGATGGCACTCTCCCGGCCGACCCTGAGGGAGCCCGGAAGATCATGCGGCAAGCCAAGGCGTACGTCGTCTCGGGCGACGAGCTCTACAAACGAAGCCCGAGTGGTATATTGCAGCGCTGCATCCCTCCGGAGCAGGGCATGCACCTGCTCGACGATATCCACTCAGGCATTTGCGGTCATCACGCCGGACCTAGAACCCTCGTCGGCAAGGCCTTTCGACAAAGTTTTTATTGGCCGACGGCTGTGGCCGATGCCCAAAAGCTCGTCCGAGCTTGCCAGGGCTGCCAGTTCTATGCCCGACAGACGCGGCTGCCGGCGCAAAAGCTCCAGACGATCCCGACGCCTGGCCCTTCGCCGTCTAGGGACTCGACATCCTCGGACCGTTCAAGAGAGCACCCGACGGTTTCACCCATCTCTTCGTCGCCATCGACAAGTTCACCAAGTGGATTGAAGCCGAGCCGGTGCCCAACATCACCTCAACCCGGGTGGTCGGGTTCATCCGCAATATCGTATGTCGATTCGGAGTCCCGAACTCCATAATCACCGACAACGGCGCACAATTCACCGGTCGGCAATTCCAGGAATTCTGCGACGAATACCACATTCGCCTGGACTTCGCCTCCGTGGCGCACCCCAGGACGAATGGGCAAATCGAACGGGCCAACGGGATGATACTCCAAGGCCTGAAGCCTCGAATCTACGACTCCGTCAGAAAGGCAGTGGGACGATGGGTAAACGAACTCCCATCAGTCTTTTGGGGTCTTCGAACGACCCCCAACAGAACCACTGGGTTCACGCCGTTCTTCATGACATTCGAGGCGGAAGCGATGCTACCGACCGACCTCGACTACGACTCTTCGCGAGTCCGAGCCTACGATGACGAGAGATCGCAGGCCGCTTTACAGGACAGCCTCGACCAGCTGCAAGAAGCGCGCGAGGTCGATCTCCTGCGCTCCGCCAAGTACCAGCAAAGCCTACGGCGGCTGCATGCTCGACGCGTCAGAGGTCGGGCGTTCAACGTCAGAGACATCGTGTTGAGAAGGGTGCAAACGAAGGCTGACCGACACAAGTTATCGCCCCATTGGGAAGGACCTTTTATAATCAAGCACGTCCTACGTCCCGGCGCCTACAAGTTGGCAACCGAAGACGATCGGGAACTTGCGAACGCATGGAATATCGAGAACCTACGACGGTTCTACACCTAATAAAAACAGCTAAGTTTTTGTGATCCCGTTCTTTTTTTCATTCTCGGGTGCGAGCCCTGACCGACCCGGCCACCCCCCGCACCCGGGGGCTACTCACCTGCACCTTATTGAGGGCGCCACTCTCCGTTAACTGTGTTCGCCGTTTTTTGTTTCCTCGGGGTCGGATCCCCGACCCGCGCCAAACTCGCGGGTGACCCTCAAACGACACTTCGCGCGTTTTTCGTTCAAAGCCTTCCCATGACAGCCACTACGAATCGGGACCTGATGACGCTCTATGGCTGTATCGGATCCGGCACCCGACCCTACGAGCTATACTCAGTCCATTCGTTTGGTTGACGCCATGGGGGCGCGAAAAACAGACGCAGTATGCGAAGGAAGGTCGGAAATTCACATTCAAACTCTCTTCTCAAACAACATTGTTTGAATGATACTTTATTAACACAATGACACTTTACATATTTGACCTATACTTAGAGAAACGGCCCGAATCGCTCGGGCAGGAGGTCCTCCGTCTTGAATTCGACGACGGCCTTCGCCCCCGGCTCCAGCGTCTCCGCCGCGATCGCGTCAATCTGCTTGTCCGAGTAGCCCGACGCGAAGCCTTCAACAACCCTACTGAGGTCCGCATCCGGGTAATGGGAGCGGACCAGGGCCAAGGCTGTCGAGGACCCGTCCTCCAGCGCCCTCATCACGACGTTGGAGACGACCTCCGGGAGTTGCCTCAAAGCGTGCGCGACGACCGCCGTCGGGACGAAATCTGGCGCTCCAGAGTATAACCTCCCGATAAGATTCAGACCCGCCGACCTCAGGGTCTGAACCTCGCCCGCCAACCCTGCACTTCGAAACGTTAGAAGGCCAACGGTGACCAGAGCAATCAGGAAAGGACCAACCCTTACCGTCCCGCTCCTTGACGGCGGCCTCCGCGGCCTGCCCGGTCAAGGCTCTTCCGCAGGCGCTCATTCTGGATTTGGGCCGCCGAGAGCTCCTCGTGGACCTTGGCGGCCTCTTCGCGCGTCTCGCCGAGGTCCGCCACCGCCTGCTCGACCTCGGACTGGAGCACCACCCGCTCCGACTTCAGGAGGTCGACCTGCTCGAAGGCACGGTCGCGCTCGTCCTTCGTCATACGCAGCGTGAGCTCCAGGATCGAGCGGGCCCCCTCGGCATGCTGGTGGAGAAGCCCGAGCCGCCGCATCTCGGTCTCGTGCTCCGCCACTTGGCGACGAAGACCTACAAAAGGGTGAGTCAGGGTCCGACCCAGATGTGGGGAAAACCGCAATGCCTTACCGATAACCGTGAGGTTGGCCTACTCAAGGGCCGCCGCGGTCCGAGTTGCCCGCGCCTCGGACGCCGCCACCTCGGCACGCGCCTTGTTCGCCTCCTCAACGGCGACATGGGCCGACTCCCGCGCGGCGAGGAGCTGCGACCTCAAGTCAGCCGCAGCCTCCCCCAACTCGGCCCGC
>BCLH01003659.1:5199-26471 GCA_001602315.1 Zoysia pacifica
CTCGCGGGCTTCGTGCGCCGCCGCGGCCTCGGGATCTGCGTGCTGGCCGGGACGGGCGCCGTCGCGGACGTGCCGCTCCGCCACCCGTCGCCCGCGGAAGGCCCCGCCACGGTCGTCGTCTTCCGCGGCCGGTACGAGATCCTCTCCATCTCGGCCACGTTCCTCCCGCCGTCCATGTCCGCGGCGATTCCCCGCGCTGCTGGCAGGGACCTCTCGGTATCGCTCGCCTGCCCGCAGGGCCAGATCATCGGAGGCGCGGTGGCGGGGCCGCTCATCGCCGCGAGCACCGTGATTATCCTGGCCGCCGCGTTCACGGACCTGACGTTCCAGCGCCTCCCCCTGGAAGACGACGCGTCGGCGTCCGTCTCCGGCAGCGGCGATGGTGGTCGCCAGCACCAGCAGCCGGAGCCGCAGGAGGGGAACCGGATGCAGACGCAACAGCAGAGCACGGCGCCGGCGTCTCAGCCGCTGCCCCTATACGCGCACCATCAGCACCCGGATGCGTGGGCGCCGGTGGCAAGCACACAACGCCCGCGGCCACCATATCCGTAGCTCGGCGCTCCAGCGAGCATGCTTCTTTCTCCTAACACCGGATGGAGCATTGTTGAGGTCTGATTCTTGTATGGCCAATGTCGTAGGCTTCGTTTTTTCCATTGGATCTTAGCTATGAACTTTGTGAGATGTCATTGCTACAAAACTGATACTGTAGCTAGCTGCTGCTGTTAGGGTTAAAAACTTGCTTCATTGGTGGTTTAGCTAGTAGTTGTTAGGGATCAACATTCCTGTTTGCAAAAATGAGTTCATGCTCATACATCAAACCCTAAGGGTTTAGCTAGGTGTTGTTCCTTGTGGTTTCTCTAGCTCGGTTTACAAACTTTAGACATCCTCCCAGAACCCGGCAAGTTGAAATGAAAGAGGCAGCAAATACATGTTGCAGATAATGTAGAGTACTTCCGTCAGTGGCACAAAACAAAAGGAGCAACGTGTTGTGAACATCAGGCTATCCCCATCTCGATCTGGTCTTAAACATGTATATATGTATGTGCTCTTCACTTCTTACTCAAGTTCAAGTAAGATATTATCGATTTTTGATGAAAACCGAATATAGCACTGTAGCAAAACCGACTAGTCAGTTAGTTTTTTGCCTCACAAAAATCTAGTTCGGTCCGGTTTCTAAAACGTTGGTTCTAACTCAAGTTCAAGTAAGATACTCCTACATTTCTGTATATGGTAATGTCGGCCACATTCTTCAGTCACCAGCAGTACAGCCTTTCCCAAAACAGAAGGAGCGAACACGCCCTTCCTTCTACAGTACTACTCCGGTGGCATGTTCTGTAGGAGCAGCATCTCCATTATGGAGACGTGGACCACGAGAGTGGCGCAAAGACGACGGCCATGCATGCATGGTCCCCTCCTCGCATGGTCGGCATCTGCGTCTGCGCCAGCGGCGCCGGTGACGCCCGCGGTTCGTCTCGCCGCGTGTCGAGCTCAAAACCGAGCGCGGCCCGGGCGTGGCGAGCTCACGGCTGCAGCGCGGACGAGATCGGCCGGTGGCCGGAGCAAAAGCGGAGTACGCGGGCGCGCGCGGGTCGAGAAGCCGCGAGGCCCCTGGGTTTCTGGGAAAGCCGTCGATGGATGAGACGGATCGCGGTGCCGAGATACGTTAACGCTTCTCTCTTTCGCGGGTGTGGTCACTCGACTTTTACGGAAGGTTTTTGTTCTTGCTGGCCAGGTGCTCGCTTTCTCTGCTTTTTGAGCCCGTCGTCTCTGCACTGTGTCCTTGGGTCTGATTCGCGTCGCGTCGCGTCGTGTCATGTCGTGATCCACTTTCACCAAAGCCTTCATCTCTCGAGATTTGTAGTGATTTGTTGAAAACACTGCAAGAACGAGTTTAAAGACGGTCTCAAAAAAAGAAAGAACGAGTTTAAGCTGTAAAGACGTGCTCATGCAGTCCTACGATTATTGCCATTTCCGGTGAGGCCGTAGGGCAGGCTTTGATTTCTTGGAAGACAATGTCGTAGCTTGGCACGCGGCCCAACCCAATCATCAAAGTTTCGCCCTAGGCCCAGCCCAACGCCACGCGTAATTCTTCGCGACCCAACAGAATCCACCAAATGCGCCGTGTCCCTGCCCCACTGCACCAGCCACTTCCCTCCTCCCCGCAACACCATTCGCCCCCACATTCCTCGTTGGGTCGGAGCGCGGCGGCGGCGGCGGCGAGACACACAGAGAGAGTGAGGATCCCCGTCCCCGCGACGGCGTTTGGATTCAGGGAGACCGGCGAGGATGAGCGGGAACGGCGCGAAGAAGGTGGCCGACGTGGCGGTCAAGGCCGGCAAGGCAATCGACTGGGAGGGCATGGCCAAGATGCTCGTCTCCGAGGAGGCGCGCAGAGAGTTCGCCACCCTCCGCCGCACCTTCGAGGACGTCAACAACCAGCTGCAGACCAAGTTCTCGCAGGTACCTCGACCCCCACGTCCCGTTCCCCCGGGTTGATAGTAACGACGGTTTCCAGATCTGGACGGCCCTGTTACGTGGCGAATCCTCCGCGTACCGGATCCGATCCGTTGCTGTGCTAGGTGTAGGGATACGTGATAACTCGATCACCTGAATCCAATGCGTGTACCAGTCATTAGGTTGTTATTAGATATTGAGTGGCAATGCTACATTCTCATTTCGTGGTTATCGTAGGTTTCGCTAAACTATCGGCCCTTAATGTTCAGGTACCATGACTTAGGCTACGGATAACTTGTTTTGTGGAGATTTAGTTTTGTTGCTGCTGGACAATACATAGGTGTTACTTATGGAAAGTATTTTTTTTTTCAGAATAATTATATGTAGTCAACATAACAGTTATTATCTGTAGCCCTGCCCCAACTTGCTTGGGATTAAAAGGCTTTGTTGTTGTTGTATCTGTAGCCAACATCAACAGAAATAATCAAAAGGTAGGGCATCTCTGGTTTTGCACGTGACCCGTGTCGTGGCAAAGAGAAAGTTTGATGTATATGGGGACAGAGTTTTATTGTTTGAACTGTGTATTGATGTCTTGGAGGCAGCAAGCTTCATTGGATATTTAGTTCGGTATGATGCACATTAGATGGCCATTTCTTTCATGCTGTATATTTGTCGTCACATTCCTTTTCTACTTTTATCTTGAAAAATGCCTGGAAGCAAAAGACAACAGAGCTATGTATCCTCCCTGTAAAATTGTACTTTCTGTGTGCTGATAATTCCATTTTCTAGATCAATGTCCTCTAATTCTATGTTTGTTTTGTTGTTGAAGGAACCACAACCGATTGACTGGGAGTACTACAGGAAAGGAATTGGATCCAAAGTAGTGGATATGTACAAACAGGCATATGAAAGTAAATGTTCTTTTACTGCAGCATTGTTTCAGCTTCTCGAAATGCTTTTGTTTCCCCATACTATTGAGTTCCAGTATTTGTCTTGCTCTGTTGATTATCTGGTCCATATTGGTCATTTTCTGGTCCATTGATTTTGTCTTGCTCTATTGAAAAGGAATTAGATTGATTATTAGTCTTTCCCTATTTAATTGATACTGGTTCTTAGTTATTATTGCCTACATAGGCCTTTGATGCTGACAAATCAATATCAATGGCTCTACTGGGTATACATTCTAGTTGGAACAATAAGTCTCAGTGTGGGTGAAGCCATTACTAGTTTATTTTTTGTTACAGTTTACAAAAATGTCAGGTGATATACACTGATAAGATGTAGGATGCTGTCAATCCATGTGTAGTAGACTTTGCTCTATTAAACACCTCAATTTTGTTGAAACTGGTAACATAAAGTAAACATTGGTCTTCCGAGATACTTTTCTCGCATTTATTTTTCTTGTTTTATATAACTCTGTTTTGTCGGCTCACTTGCTGAGGATAAGCATAAATAAAATGCAGGCATTGAGATCCCCAAGTATGTTGATACTGTTACACCTGAGTACAAGCCAAAGTTTGATGCTCTGGTGAGCTATTTCCACTTTTCATCGAGGCTGCCTATTAGAAACTTCCATGTTTATGTTTTCAAACATTCTTCTGTAATTCATTGTTACTCTACATTTCGGTGCACTTTTTTATTCCTTGCCCTTATGTATGCTACTTGTAGGTTGTTGAACTGAAAGAGGCAGAGCAGGCGTCTCTGAAGGAGTCAGAGAGGTTAGAGAAGGAGATTGCTGAACTCCGGGAAATGAAGGTACGCCATCTTCCAGCATTATCATTAAGTTCATATTTTTCAGTTTTAAGATAGGATGCCCATTTGCTTCAACGTCTTGTTTATGATGCAGAAAAAGATCAGCACAATGACAGCAGATGAGTACTTTGAGAAGCACCCTGAAGTCAAGCAGAAGTTTGATGATGAAATCCGTAATGACTACTGGGGATACTGAGGAGCAGAACAGACCTCTTATTTTTGCCATTTCCTTGTCAAGAGCCAATAATTTTTCTCTGCCCCAGTATGTATAGGGGAGCCTAGTATCTCAGATTTGGTGGTTTCCGAAACATACGGATGGGGCTTGTTGATATTCCAACATAACTGACTGTCAAGTATCTTGAGATTCCATTGAAACGCACTTTCTTTGACTTACGTTAATTTCTTGAGGATTGTTAGTTTTGTCTCTGAAGATGTTCTGTTTTATTTAGCTCCTTTTTACTTGAATAAGAGGATTTCTGCAGGCTTGTTGCTCCACCGATCTTAGTGATTAATTCCTAAATGTTGTTGCGAGCAAGACTCATACTTGTGATATTTTAGAGTGTCAAGTATCTGCTATTGGCATTGTGATTTGTTTCTTTTAGAGACAGTTTTTAACAAAAAAAAAAATAGAAATCCTAATGGGCCGTCATTTATAAATAATGGGCTTGACTTTTGTCCACACTTGCAAAATCAGAGCAGCCCAGTAACTGGATTGGACCCACCTGTCAATGCCTAGGAGCCCAGCGAGCTACTCCGGCCACCAGCGGACCGGCGCGTCGCCGTTGGAGTGTCGCACCCACCCGGCCACCCGTGTCCCGTGCGACATGGCATCCGCCTGTTCCATCCCCCTCGTTCTCGTTCCCTCGGTACTGATGCCCTCGACGCCGGCGCCGCACTTCGCCGTAGTCTCTGGCCAACTCATCCTCAGCTTCCGCACCGGCGCAGGTGATGTCGACTCCGTCCGCATCGTCGTCAACCCCGTCCCCGTACACGATGTCCCAGCCTCCCAGGGACGCGTGCGCTGCGACCGCGAAGAGCAAGTTCATCGCCATCAGTGCTTAGTGCTCCCATTCCCAGCGTGCGTGACGCCGTGGCCTTCCTCGACGAGCTATGCGTTTGGCCGGCCTCGCGCGGGGCACGGGGATAACAAGTCTTAGTTATCCTTATTGTTGTATTGCTGAATTATCATTTGAATTTCACAATGATATAGGTTCATGATCCTATTGGTCATTCTTTGGTTCAGTGTTTTATCATGAACAACATCTTCTATGTTCTTTCGCCATTGTGTCCGCGTTAGCTACATTCTCTCATGCTTTGAAAGTCTTTTTTATGATTGATATCTTAGTTATTTGAACACAAGATGATATCAAGAAACATAATATTTTTCTCATTTTTGCTAGTTCTCATTGTATATCATGCTGTTGTTTCTTTTAGATAGGGGAAAAAATGTCTTCTAGGAATGGAGGGAGCTTATATTGCTTAGCAGTGTATAGAAGGAAAACCATGTAATACTTTAATAACAAAAAAAAAAGGGTACAATCGACTGGCTGCATTTACAATAACACGACATGCTAGCCAGTATCACCGAAATAGCAGAACAAACATGGCAAATAAAACGATAACAACCACATATGACAAATCAAATTCCTGACTGAAGTAAGTATAATTCTCCAGCTACCATGAACTTCAAGGGCTGGTGGCTTTTGGTGATGGAGCCATGAATGGAATAGGAGGCATCTGGAGCCCAGGAATGGTAGGGATTGTTGTTGGGACCGTGGTTGGAATGGTTGGCACAGTTGTGGGGATTGAGGGCATTGGAGGTAGGGTTCCCGGCACTGCCGGAATGGTTGGTAGAGATGGGATTGTGCCTGCGGCTGCTGGAGGCAGGGTGACCTTTGGGATAGGAATGGATGGCATTGGTGGGACTGTCACCTTGGGGACTGCTGGAACGGGAGGCACCTGGGGCACGGTGGTCGGAACTGTTGGCATGGATGGCATTGGAGGCAGTGTGCTTGGAACTGCTGGTATGGAAGGCTGAGCCGGTGCAGCCTCTGGCGCATCTGCCGTGTCCAAGAGATGACGAGCGGCGAAACTGCCATTGAAGGCCGTCAAGGCTATGAGCAGGACGAGAAGACGGCAACCGGGTCCACGACAAGCCATGGTTAGCGAGTGTAGCCGATGCTTGAGAAGCTTTTTGAGTTGCACTGCTTTTTGATGGTGCGTGCCCGGACTACTTATAGCAATATGTGGCAGGAGAACAATAGCAATGACAATATTGGTTGTTGACCAATGCTCTGGCTGCTGAACTCAATAGGTCTTTGGTTGTTTATCAGCCAATGGGTTTTGGGTCTGCAGTTCAGGGTGTTAGGAATTCTTGCAAGATTGTTGAGCTGATGGACGGTCCAGTTGTTGAGTTTGTTGCTCTGAACCTTTTTACTGAACGCAGCTTCCATGTGGCATAGTGGCGGCCGCCCCAATTTTTAACATCAAACGGTGACAAATTTCAGTGATCAAGAAAATTCTTACACTAAAAATGTCGTTTGTTTTTAAATGATATATGTTGAAGTTATGATCGAGGACCAATCCACATTTCACACCAGTGATTTGTAAATTCAAGACCTTAGGCGACGTGCCAGTAACTAGAATGCATGTCGCTTAGAGGAAGCAATTCCGCCACTCGTAATCCTCTCCCATGTCCCCTATTCGGATCGAGCTTTTGACTGCTTGAGCCCGCTCGGCCGTAAGGTGAGCTCGGGCCAGCCGTCCGAGGAAGGGGCACGGACCATCACAGGGAGAGGCGCGAGGAAAAGGATGGGGGTGGAGGGAAGACCCAACGGGCGCAAGCAAAAGCTCAAAAAGCGACATCCAACTAGCTTTTCAGCTTTTAGTTTTAGGACTCGCCTTTTCCAACAGTTTGGAGAGTTTTTGGTTTCTCCAACTCACCGGAGAAGCAAAACTGGGAAAAAAGCTCCAGTCAACAGGGCCTACATAATACACATCGCTTAAATTAGCACTACAATTCTTCTGCACAGAAGAGAAACAACCGCAATGTAATGGAGTTAATCAGGAACCCTCTATTGGGGTTCACCAAAAGCTGAATTCTGGCACCAACTCTAGTTTATATATCCAAGGAGCTACCAGGCACAAAATGACGATTGTAAAATGTTTGCGATTGTTCACTGGACCAAGTGTTCCTGAGATCGGAGTGAAGGACAAAAGAGTTACTGACGGGTGGCTGCAACCACTCCGTTCTTGCCAAATGGTGATCCTGATGGAGCCATAAGGCCTAGGCTTTGCATGATCCTGATTTGCCTGATGCGGCGCGCGCTATGTTCCTCCTGTTCCTTCATCGCTGCATCCCTGCTCTGGTGAAATTTTATCAAATTAGCATATAATTATTCTGAAATCATACTGGAAGTTGAGAAGTATGGACTGTGTATAAGACGGTTGACTCAAGAGAGTGGTATCAATAACCTTGTTTAACGAGTTGGTATTGTCCTTTGAATTGATGTTAATTGTGGCATGGTACCTGGTCCCTGGGCTTGTCACTTGCATTGTCTCAGTTGCTTGATCCGATTTCCCTTTTGTCTCTCTTTGTGTAACACTGCTTGATTCACCCTGCACTCCAGTACCATTCTGCTTGATACCTTGTCCAACATTTATAGAAGCAGTAGTACCAACTGTCATGCTATCCACAGTTGTGCTAAAAATTCCATTAATCACTTGATCAACATAAGCCATATCAGCATCATGCTCCCTGTCAATAATTTCCTTGAACAGTATATCTCTAACCATAGCTTTTATTTCTGTATGAGGGGCTAAAGTTTCAGCTACCATTGAATCTTCAGTTGCATCTTCACTTGCCCCTGTATCAGTAAGAGATGCTGTTCTGCCCCCAGCTGCATCCAAATATTCTTTTGCGACAGAACGAGTCGATCGCCTCAACCCTTCCCTTCTGACCGCCGAAGCTTCTATCATACGACCTTCTTTATCCAGCACATGAGCAACTTGTTTGTGTCTCTTGCCTCTTAAATTTTCAGCTGAATTCGCACAAGAATCTTTGTCAATGGTTTTTACTGGATCATGGCTAGAAATCAACTTTTTCCCTTGTCTGCGCTTTCCTTTCTGAATAGTAGCTCCAGTTGTTGCAGTGCTGCCAACTTCTTGGTCTTGGTCTTCCCTTTCATCTTCCACATTCTCAATGACTGCTGCTTTCTTGACACCCTTTAAATTGAACTGCTTCAAACCTTCTTGTTTCCTGACTTTTCTAGAGGAAGTCATCTCTGTTGTTACTTTGGTTTGAGTACCTACAAATTGAATTTGAATGTATAGCAACTGAAACACCCACACAAAAAAAATGCTTTGTTTATGACAAGTTTGAGATTAATTTTATTTCAAAACAATCGAAAGCTCCATGCGCATAAATTATCACGTTGTAACAAAAATGTTCTAAAATAAAAAACTGGAAGCAAACATAAATATGATTCGTATAGAACAGATCCACTGCTCTGTATAGAACAGTTCCTAAATAGCATCAACATGAATAGTTTCTATATCAACAGAAAATATCCTTTTCGTGATATTTATACTAATCGAGATGGATGAATGAATGATCAAATGATCGACTAGAAAGACCACCTTTTTGGGACACAAGATTGTACAGGAAGAAAATGTAAAGCTCACCTTCTGAGCTGACACTTTCCTCAACTTTATTATCGGACGAGCCAACATGATACAGCGTCTGCATTATTTGATCCAAAAGAATTCTCTCAGCAACTTCTACCGTTTTTTACTAGTAAATTATGTTTAATGTAAAGATGGCTACCTTTTCAAGCACCTCATGGAATACTTCAGTTGCACTTTTGCCTTCTTGCTTCAGCATCTGCATACAATTAAATCATATGGGAATTAATAGACCACCAGCACTACAAAAAATTACCATACCATTATCCTAGCGGTATAGACTTATGCATACCATTTTGAATTCTGTGTTGGACTTCCATGGATCTACATACAGGCTGAAATTTGAAACAACAGAAATAATCAACTTTTTCTCATTAAAATTGTTATTACATAACGAACCGAAAGGCTACACGTGTCCATAGGATCCCTTACTACTGGCACGTGCCATACAGACGGGCAAGGCAATCATATTTTCCCTTCTTCTTAGGCTTGCTACCGACACATGCTTCATCAATTACCTTGAATTCAGAAACATAAAGCGGCGTAATTATATGCCCAGGGAAGCAAACAATCAACAAAAAGTACTACTTCTTAACTGAGAGTCATCATACACATATCAGAATGATGGTATCTGAATTCTAAAAACTGTTTCGTCTTTCATCATTGTTCATCAAAATAGATGTTAGATCACAAAAGTCAAGCTACAAATCCAGCCAACTTAACTATTTACTTTTCAAATATCATCTGCCAGTGTTCAATTTTATGCTGATGTACCGCAAGCAACAATAACATCACAACTGGCAATCCAAAATGAATACCTGTGCTGGCCACCATGAAGCACCATCGTGCTTAACCCATGTCATATCTCCCAGTCGAAAATTGTGCCTCAACTTGTTTCCTGGAAGTTCAGAAGTTGATGGGTGTTCATACTCTTTATCAGAACTTTCATTCGCCATAATTCTCGGTGCAAATCTGCATCAGGAAGGAGCACAGAACAAAGAGTTATGGTGGTTATCTACTGAGTGACAAAACATTCATTAAAAAATAACAACCAGTGCAAATCTGCATCAGCATGGGGGCACGGAACAATGAGTTGTAGAGGTTTATACACTCTAAGCGAAAATTGTTCAGATGAAAAGAATGTCATTCTACTAAAGTAAATTCGAAGAATTTGCGAGGATAGAGCATGAAAGCTGCTACCCAACTTATGCCAGCTTTGTAAGTTCATTTATGTGCTATATAGCATACACAATGTTCTTATTTAGGAAAACCATGTCAGTACATAACAAGAAAATACTATTCAATTATGAGGATGGAACAAAAATAATAACAAAAGGTTGCAATCTTTTGACTCCTGACAAAGGCTAATTTTGAAAGATACTAAAGCTAAATAAATGCATTTCGCTGCAAACTGACTGTTAACTATATTCGTTCAGTTCAGATTCAGATTCACATAACGAGCTTCTCAGCAAGACAGGTTCTCGTGGCGGTAGCTTCAAGCCTGCTACTTCCTTAATCAAAGACAGCTACATCTACAGTAACAGAATTGTGAAAGAACAATGCTCCTTCATCGAAGTTCACAGTTCAAGAGGGGAAATCTAGCTGGCCGAGCGTGGGGGCGTATGGCTTCCGCTCAAAACCAGCACTTCTGAGGGAAATGGCTGCATCGGTACCCTCTCAGTCAGCGGCGGACCGAGCAATTGGGCGAGGTAGGGCAGCCGCCCTGCATAACACCAGCGGAGAGACCCCTCTCCTCTCCGCCGATCCGAGAGATGAAAATCCCCCTCGCAATCGCCACCACCATCCAGAGGCGGATCTACCAATAGGGCAAGGTATTTACCTAGATTCGGGGCACGGAGCAGAGCAGATCTTGGTGGCACGCGGGGCGGAGTTGCGGCGCAGGGGACGGGGCGGGGCGGGGCGGGGCGGCGAAGTGTCCCCCGGAGAAGGTAACGGCGATGTAGCAGTAGGATGACTGGGTGACACTGTGTGCTAGCAGTAGCAGTAGGGGACTACAGCAGGCAGCGTCACCAACCTTGCCCATGCACTGTTGTCCATTAAGCAGCCCGTTAAGGCTCGGAACACATGAATTTCACAGGCTCGTACTCCCTTTCGTTACAAAATATATTGTCTGTTTTTTAATTAATGTCATCATTAATTTTTAAATTTAATTTTGACTATTTATTTTATTTAAATTTTTTTAATAAATTTTATATATTTTGATATAATTTTATTTATCATTAGAGTTATTTGAATCACAACTTAAAATTTTACACATTCGAGCAAATTTTTTGAATAAAACAAATGGTCAAAGTTGAATTAAAAAGTTAACGACGACATTAATTAAAAAACAGAGAGAGTAAGTATTTTTAAAATTAGTCAAGTCAAACTTTTATCACTTTAATCATCAATAATAAAAAATTAGTGATGCTTTATCATATAAAAATTATATTTTTTAATTTATCGTGAAATTAACTTTCATAAAAAATATTTTTATATTAGAATTTATGTAGTTTTTAAGCTATTATTAGTAAAAGTTAAAAGAATTTGATTTTATTTAAATCTAAAAATATTTATATTTTAGAACGAAGGTAGTATTAATTTTCACAGACTCATTGTAATTTTACAAAAAAATCAGTTTATTTTCATAGAAATATATAGGAATAAAGAAAAGTTTCGCATTCCAAATGGAGACTAAACTCAAAAGGTTCAGGAAAAATGAGAATGAAATCCAAGTGAATTTGAAAGAAGAGGAAAGTGACCCTTTCTTGGTTCGATCGTATTAGTGACTTAGAACTGATGGTCTATGATTTGTGTATTCAGTTCATCAATTAACTGACCCTGTTCCAAGAAGAACACGAAGCGACTGCAATGTAGAAATCCAGCTTGGGGAGCTTGTTTTAGGAAATAAACTCCAGCTTTCTACATTCATGGCATAATCTTGGACACATAAGGGCTCATAAGGGCTCTTTGGAACGCAGAAATTCAAAACACAGGAATAGGAAAAAACGTAAGAATAAGATTGAAATGAATATGTAAAACATAAGATTGAAAAATAGAGAAAAATTTTCTTAAGTAGACATTTGGATAGTCATAGGAAAAACATAGAAATGTCTAGAGTGATTATATGTTTAGCATTAGCTCATTACCTCTAACTCTTTTTATTTAGCACATTGATAGCTAATAAAAAAAATAAAGGTGTATTAAGGTAAAAAAAAGTAGGTGGTTTAATTAGCTGTAGTAGTCATGTTCCATTATTAGACTTATTTCCCTTCTCTATTCTTTATGTACAATGCAAGAGATAAATAATGTATGGAGCAATCTATTTTGGTTAGGATGATTACAAGCAAAGAAGTGTCAAGCATCCATAGGATTTTTTATAAGAAGTCTTACCTCATTCTTTTTTTAACTTTGAAATGGAGCATGGGAAATGATTCTTTAATTTTTTCCTTAGCAATTTCTATGTGCCAAAGGATCCTCATAGAAAAATTTCCTTTGGAATAGAATCCTACAAAAATCGAAAACCCTCCAATCCAAAGGAGCCCGAACAGAAAATAAATTACATCATTCTTAAGGATATGCTAAATGCAGTATTACATTATGTACCTGCACCAACTGGAGTACTTCTGGAAGTCCTATATTAGCAAGACTACCAAGCCTTTCACCCAATTCCCACGAGTGCATTCACAATTGCATATGCAAGCTCTCGACAGTTTCATACTACCAATTGATTTGAATTTGAGAGTACTAATTATCAAACTGGCAATCTTATAATCTGTTAGTACAACAGCTTCATGCTACATAATTCAAAGTTACATATGAAAGCGTAAAAACAGTTACATATTCCTAGGTAATGTACATTCCATAGAGGTAGCTATTAATCTCACAACCATATCCTTACCACTTGCAAACAGCATTTCAGGCCGTTGAGCGGCTGCTACCCTACAACAAAGAGAACTAATGGTGAACAGTACTACACAAGGGCTAACTAGTTACCGAAAGCATTGCGTGGAGTTCCACTTCTCGATCAGCTTCATGCGCCCTGTCATCTACGAACTAGAAACTACTCATATACAAAGTTCTGCTTACAGCAGATTCTGATGTCGAATAGCGTGTAATGCATACATTTGGCAATCCATTCTAGTAGTAGCACTAGTTGATATCAATCACCACTTTCTTGTTCTTGCTGCCTTTGGGCCGCCCTCGTTTCTTTGCTCCAACCTTTGCATGTGACGGCTTCACAGGCATTGCCTTCGCCGGTACTGCCGCCGTGCAGCTGACAGGAATGACACTGCCGGCGGCTGTCTTGTTACCTTCTACAAGGCTACCATGGCCTGGCAATGGCAAATATGGCCCCATTGGATAAAATCCTAGAGCAGCTGGGGGCTGCTGTGCCGAGGAATTGACCGGTCCGGTGAATGCAGGGCCTCCAGGGAACCCCATTGGGAAGAATCCCCAAGAGCAGTAGTACATATCAGTGCCTGGCACGATGGGCGGCGTTGTGGCCATCGCAGCAGCGAAGAACGGCTGGCGGCAGCTCGGGCAGAGAAGAGTTTGCTCCTCGAAGGAGCGGTCGTACAGGTGCAAGTGGCAGCAGGATGGACAGGCCGTCCAGAACGACGTTGCCTGCTGTGCCTCTGACTCTTGCTGCTGCTCCGGCGGAGTTACCGTGGATTTGGCAGCGCGCGCGGGTCGCCCGCGCTTTGACTGGGGTGTGGACGTCGCCGGTTTGGATGCAGAGGGTGGCGACGCTGGCAGTGGAGGTGGCGGTGGTCCTTGCGGATGAGGCTGTTGCTGTCGCCGCTTCTCTGGAGTGGGATTGGGGGGCGCATGAGCTGCTGCTGCGGTGACGGCGGCTGCTTTGGCGGCTGTGGTTGCGGCGGCCGTGGCGTCGAGGTCAGAATCTAGGGAGCCTTTGCGGAGTGGGTCCGACAAGAACGCCCATGCGTCTGCGACGAGGCGGGCGGCGTTGGCGAAGGCGAGCGAGCAGGGGCGGTCAGGGCGGGAACGGTTGAGCAGGAGGGAGAGTCGGCGGTAGTGTGAGTGTACCACGTCGGGATCGCGGGAGGCCGGGACGGCGGAGTCGAGGCCGAGGACGGCGTACGGGTCGGGGCCCCCAGAGGAGAGGCGGCGCCGCCGGGCAGCGAGGAGGACGGCAGCGGCAGCGAACAGGTCGTCGGCGCCTGATACGCTGGGGTCGGCCGAGAGCGCCTGGGAGACGAACTCCTTGCAGCCCTCCAGGTCGCGCGCAATCAGGAGCTTCTCGGCTTCGCCCATCCACCGCTCCGCCTCTCGCCGCCGGGCGGCGGCAGGATCCATTGGGCTCTCGCCGTGGGGAGCGGACACAGTGTCGGAGGCGAGGATTTGACTGGGAAGTGGGGATCAAGGTTTCACTTACCCTTTCCACCGCCGATACCGCTTGGGACGGTACGGCGAAAATCGTTAAAATTATTTGATTGTTTATTTAAATTTTAATTTTTAAATCTACGGACGGTTTCGTCGGCTAGTTAAACGGTTTTCGCTGTTAGCGAACGGTTTCGCTGAAAACGGCTGAGTATTAAAATCGATCGATTTTTTTAAAAATTTATAAATTAGTAAAAAATAAGAAAAAAGATAAAAAAAAATGCTAGACAATTTGGTATGACCTATTTTAATTTTTTTTAATATCAACATTCATAACATACTTTATCCACAAATAATAAAACACATATTTATCTATATCAAATCCAAAATTTTAAACACAAAAAATTCATACATGGAGTTCATTCACAAAAAATCTAAAATCTAAATTATATACATAGTTTTCAAAGTAGACTTTAATTTAAGATTGTATTCCAATCAAAATATACATTGTCGCACTCTTCATTTGAGAGTAGTTGAATTTTTTTATAGCTAACAACTTCGCTTTGAATTCATTCCATGATTGTCCCGTCTAATCGGTAGTTGTCTCTTATTGTGAGTACAACATGTTATAAAACTCTAAATTTTGCCATTGATAGACTTATATGATAGGAGGTTCTGTGCTACAATCACTATACAGATAATTATAGTAATCATTACTTTGACTATATAATGTATCACTGTCTGTCACGAAATAGTAAGTGTCGTAGTAAAGCTGCCTCTCCATCGTTGTCTTTAATGGTCGTGGAGTACCAAAGTTTTTATCTATGTAGCATAGGTGTAGTCTATCTCATCTGAAAAAAAGTGAAATGTAAGATAAATGAGTGAAAATTGAACATATAATGTGAAAAAATGGTTACCTATGAAATGATAAGTTATGATTGATGGCTGTGATTCAGAAACTATACTGTCTGATGGGTCTTCAGATGCAGTCTGAGTATTGCTATCATTTGATTTCTGGTAAGGTGGGCTTCGTCTGACGTCTTTAAAATCTGTGGAGTCGTCGCTGCCCATGTTCTTAACTTTTCTTTTGCTTCTTGTGCTCATCTTTTTAGCACTTTTTTCTGTTTTGCACTTTGAACCTTTCTCTTGTCTATGTGAGTATCACCCACATTTTGGTCTGCCCATTTAGATATTATTTCAGCACGAGACAAACATAGCAACTGTCGACCAGTATCATCATCTGTAACAAGATGGCTCGGTAGAGAAGTGTCACTCTCGGTGCTCTCTTCATAAAGAACAGGGTCAAAATTCGATCTTCTATGTTCTATCCACTGGAATAGGATTTAAAAAATCATACAACGACAGCTTCATAAGACCATCAAATAGATTGGTTTTTAGTGGCTTATATATCCATGAAGCATCACGCATATGAATTTGAAGGTTGTAGTTAACATACACCAACTTATGCAATTTATTATGAAATAATCTGTTACGCACTTTGGTGTGAATCAATGCAAATGTACTCCAGTTGCGCTCACAACCACTCGATGATGCACACTGTGAGACTATCCGTAATGCAAACTATTGGAGATGAGGTATGTCACCTCTAAACATGTTCTACCATTAGGCAAAAGAAGTATTCTTATTAACTATTATCCTGTTGGCCAACTCAGTGACAAATGAATCTTATTTTCTTCTAAAAATTTCCTCATTATGCAGGACCTGCGCACACAAATCAGTTGGTGTTATGTGTGTAAATACCTCTCGAATATCGTTCATGTATAGTGACTTCTCGACGTTCATCATATCCTACCATGACATGCTTGTTAGGCAAGAGTGAGCATGCCTTCCCTCATCAATGTTGACAAATTTACTATTTAAAAAAGTCTTATAACCCATTCATGCCATAAACTTTTCTCTCCAATGAAGCATACTCTCAAGAAACATGTAGTTTGTGCCATAATGTGTTGCATTTCATCTTACCAACTCACCACTAATAGCATTAGTCATCATAGAGTGTAACTGATTATGATTATACAACCAACGAGAAATCTTGCGAGCGTACTATATCATAGCTTTGTACTCTGAAAACTCACTTATAATCATGACACCGTACATCGGCCACTCTATTTTGAATTTATCAAATTTTTTCTTGATGTCTTGCTCGTTAACATTAAGATATGTGCCATCTATTTCTCTTTTAGTTGGGCTAGCCACGCCCTCACCTGCAAACATCATAATACTAATATGGTAAAATATAACAAAATAAAATAAAAGTCTCATACCTCATCTCTGTGTCTCTTTGATAGCACTAATAAAGTATGGACTATTGGCTTTTCTACCAGAGATGGTTTTTATATGAAATTTTTTTGATCATACGTGTCCAATGACCTTCTTTGCTAGCTTGCTCTTCGCACTTTATGAACCTGTATCGATCCTAGTTTAAACCGGTTACCTCTGTGACTCGAACCTTCTCATCATGCCAAACAATCCAGACCCACTACCTCTCTGCGACGAACCAGAAGCACCTTACGATGAACCAGCACCAGCACTACCACTATCAAGCTGACCACCATATGAACGCTGACGCTATCGAAATTTCTTCTCTTCTCTAGATAATCTCATGGTAGCCTGCATCTCCTCATCGCCCTCCTCATTGCCCTCCTCATTGACATTTCTCTCACCTGCAACCTGCTGCTGTCTGAGAGCCTGTCTAGTCGGTCCTTCCTCTGCTCGACGGTTCTATTAAGCTCTCGACAAAAATAATCTCGCACGTCGACGGGAATGTGAGGACACTCAACTACGCTGGTTTCACGATGTGTCAAATGTTGCTTGAATCGTGTGGCACCACCCTTTTTCTTCGTGAACTTGCAATATTTGCAACGGAACTCGAGATACACGTTTTTCCTGTGCTCCCAAAGCGAATTGGACTGATCTGCCATCCTAGAACAACAATAGCTGAAAAATAACCAACTATGTTCTAAAGTTTCTAACAAATCAACCAATATTTGAATAAAAAACAGAAATACAACCATCTCACCTCCTCTGTCACGAAAACCGAATAGATCAAATAGTTTACCGCAAAAATCGCTTCGCTTACCGCTTGAAACGACTGATTAGCCGCTGTCGACAGCTTTTCGACCAAGCCGCACGGCTAGCCGCCCTTTTCAAGCGGGTAGCCGCTCTTGTCGGTCGGCTCTGTGAGCAGCAGGCGGGCGCGTGGCTAGCCATGTTTACCGCTCGGCTAGCTGGCAGTTTCTGGCGGCTTCGATGTCGCGGCGGCGGACAAAGAGCCCCAGCGGTGGATTCGGCGGCGCAGCTCGCAGATGGGGAAAGTGACTCGCGTGTGGTGGTTCTGGACCCGTGACTCCGAATAAGGTTTTCTTTTATTTTCTCTATCCAATTTTTCTCGATTTTTTTGCTTCAAAATCAAACAATTTTCAAAAACTGAATCCATTGTGAAGCTGCATTTTTCATCTATTTTTTTTACATATTTTTTATTTTAAAATCCACCAAATTTTTAAAATTTAAAAATTTAAATTCAAAAATCGGTGAACCGCCCAAACTGGACCGTAGTGGTTTGGGCGGTTTTTGTGAAAACCGCACGGTTTACTGTGGTTTTGCGAACCTTGGTGGGGATGGATCTGAGGCTTTGCCACTTTGCGGGGATGTGGCGAACTGGTGGGTGCGTGCAGGAATTTCGGTTACCACACTGGTTGCTTTGGCTTTTGCTTGGATTGTCGTGTCTGAGCTGCATCGAAATGCTACGTGCACCCATGAATATTTTTTTTTGTCCAATGGCATCTTGGAGCATGCAATTGCAATATTTCATATTTTTATACTTAAATAATTTCATATTTATGAGTTTCTTTATCCAAATCGTTAACGCACAATTTTCAATAAAAAATAGATATTACGAGTTAATACGAGTTCTAAATCCAATAGAGAAAAGAAGCCCGCGTAATCGTTGGTCAATTCACTAGCCCAGCAGGCCGTCGCAACGCTTCTCTAAAAGCCCAAATAGCCAAGCGGAATAGCAGGTCCATTCCAGGCAGACGACGGGCGCCATAAGCACGACTCCGATCCTCCTCCGGTGGCCGCCGGCCCGCCGCAGCGACGGCGAGGAAGGCGGCGGCATGAGCGTATTCGGCGGCGATAGATGGGGGCGCGACTCTCAGCAGCGGAAACGCCGGGTCGATGAACTTATGCTCCCCGCCTCAGGGTCCTCGTCTCCCTCGACGGCTGATTCTTTCAAGAGGCTCCCCAACGGCAAGCTCGCCTGCCTTGTGTGCACCCCCCCCCCCCCCCCCCCCCCCCCCGGTCCTCGATTCCCCTCTCATGCTCTCAGTAAGCCAGTCCTCCATCCCTCACGCTTGTACTAAACTCCAAAAGTTGGTTTGGTATCCGATTGCATATGCCTGGATGAATTGTTGCTTGTGAGGACTGAGAAATTGAGAATTTGCTCGTTTAAGATCTCACTTCTCATCAATTAATATATCGTCTAGTATCTATCTGGCATTACTGTGACCGTGTACAAATCGAGGCGTAGGTCACGTTATGAAAAGTCGCCATATTACTATAACTGTTGACAATTGAGGTTTTGGTTTAGTTTAGACATCGGTGCCTGCATGCTAGTACCAATGTGGGTTCTGGTGAAGCTCTGATGAAAACAGCTTGGGACAAATTTTGTGCCACGATCACTGCCTCTTGCTGCACAAATATTTCGTATTCCTTCTTCATGTTATGTAAATATTGTCCAAGAAGCTGTTTTGTTTTAAGTTCCTAAAAACTTCGGGGGATCTGTAGTGGCTCCTACCTCGTTGGTGCATCATTTTAGACATGGCATGTTCAACAATTAGTTTGCTTACTAGTGTTAATGGAACATGGTGGCAAACATTGGTGATGGTACATTTGATGACATCTATTAGGGTTTGTTGCACTCAGTTAATCTAGTTATTTCTGATGATCCTGCTTAAATCTTAAAAAATGATGGTATCTTGTCCAGAACAACTTTCATTTCACTATATTATAGCTGATGGTCAATTTATCCTTTTTTAGTTTCTAACTATTAATTTAGTGTTTTGTACTGAGTATCATGGAGTCAAAAACATCCGTTTGTTTTTTCTATTGAGTTGCATGCACCGACCAGTTGACCTCAAAAGCTTAAGTTGATGGGAAAAGGTGAACAATTCATTTATACTCCAACACTCCCTTTCATGTGCAGCTGTTGTGGCGTGATGGTCGGTGGGGTGATCGCAAGAGTGAATACAAGAACAGATGAGATTGGGAATTGGAGCGAAGTGGGTAGCGGGGAGGCGACACCAGCTTCTGTCGCTGGGCTGAGGACTTCTTAGCCGGCGACCGAAGAACAAAACGTCCCCTCAGGGAGAAATTCTATTACTTCTTCGATGATCCCTACAATTCAATCTAGGGCACCTTTTATAATAAGGCGCCTGCACTAGGAACAAACTAACAAACTTATTCTAGATTAGCTTAACAACTAACAACCTTAATCTAGATGAACCAAACAACTAATTAACAAACTAACTAACAACTCTCCCTCCCGCTGCTTATCTTTTTGACCCGAGGCAACTTCTTCAGCCACTTTGTTCTGTTGGCTTCTTTGATCGGCGCTGATATTTCTTTCCTTTGAATGCGTCCACAACATTTCTCCCCTCCTCAACAAACAGCGCGTCCTCGAGCTGTACTTCAGGATAGTTTTCCTTGAAATCTTCGAGCCCCATCCAGGAAGCTTCTGAAGCAACACGACCCTTCCATTGAATTAAGAGTTCCCAATTCCCTCTGTTCAGACAAGCTTTGGCCACCTTTTCAGGTTCAGGAACAACTCTCCCATTCAACAATTCTGGTAAAGGCACAATTGCTTCTGGAGGCTCACCATAATATTGTTTGAGCAGAGATACATGGAATACGTTGTGAAGTGGAAGATTGAGATGGTAGGAAACTGCACCTATCTTCTCCAGTACTTGATAAGGCCCGAAAAAACGCGGCCCCAATTTAGATGCTCGTACTGGTGTAATGCCAACAGCTGAACGTTGGTGCAGTCGCAGCCATACCCAAGTGCCTGTCTCGAAGATCACTTCTCGTCGTGCCTGATCTTGATATTTTTTTCATTTTAGTCTGTGCTTGATGCAGTCTGTCCCGAATATCTGCAAGAAATTCATCACGCTAAACCAATTGTTGGTCTACAGCAGCCACTCGAGATGTTCCCTGTTGATATGAAATAAGTGGTGGTGGGTCACGGCCGTAGACAACCCTGAATGGAGAGCACTGAATAGCTGTTTGATAAGAAGTATTGTAGCAGAATTCTGCCCAAGGAAGCCATTGCAGCCAGGAGTGTGGACGATCTCCTGCGAGGCACCTCAGATACATGGTGATTACTCGATTGACAACTTCTGACTGACCATCCGTTTGAGGGTGGAATGCGGAACTCATGTGTAACTTTATACCAGCAAGCTGAAATAATTTACTCCAAAAGGCACTGGTGAAGATTGTATCTCGGTCACTTACGATAGAACATGGAATGCCATGTAACTTCACAATGTTGTCAAAGAATGCTTTGGCTACCGAGGATGCTGTATATGGATGCACAAGAGCGATGAAGTGACTGTATTTCGAAAATCGATCAACAACAGTGAGTACCACTGTTTTCCCACCAACCTTGGGAAAGCCTTCTATAAAATCCATGGAGATATCACTCCAAATTTCAGATGGTATTGGAAGCGGTTGTAACAGCCCCCCAGGGTGTAGGTGCTCTGTTTTGTTCCTTTGACATTCAGAGCAGCTTTTGACAAAGTCTCGCACCCTCCTGTTGGCTGCACTACTATGGAATGATGCCCGGAAGCGATGGAGTGTTTTTTGTATTCCCTCATGACCAGTGGTATGAGCTTCCTCCAACAGTGCTGGCCAAAGTGATGATAGGTCTGGGACAAATATCCGACCTCGGAATATTAGTAACACATCAATTTCCTCCCAACCATCAGGTGCTGTTCCGGCCTGTAATTTCTCCTGAAGCTCTTTGC
>BCLH01003660.1:0-28553 GCA_001602315.1 Zoysia pacifica
GACGCGGCCGTGCTTTGGCCCGGGAGCGAGGAAGCAGGGTGCTGCTGGTCCAGCTTGTTGTGAGCCTAGCCGATTGAGCGGCCATGGAGCTCGTTGCGGTGGCGGCGAGTTTGCTAGGCACCACGCGATGCAGGCAGGCATCGTGGAGTAACCAGCGACCTTATGGGTCTGTTGGAGGCAAGGTTGTTTGTGAGCTTCATGGTCGACGGCATGGAGGCGCGGCATCCGATCTTTGTGGTTTCTTGGCCGTCATGGGTGACGGCGCATGGTGGGTGGTGTTGTAGTTTGAATGTGGCAATGGTTACAACGCGGTGGTTGTCAGGAGGGCGTGCGGCATGCATGAATCTGGTGGTGATGTGGTGTGGCGATGATACTTTGCAGTTGTGGAGGTGGTGGTGACGACGGGAATGTCAAGACTGTGTTAAGCCTGTCGCGGTGGTGATGGAGGAGATGAAAGTGCTAGTGTTGGAGGTGGCGACAGGCTGTGGTGGTGCTGGCGGGTTGATTTGTTGTTGTTCGTGGTGTTGGTTGTCGAGCGGTAAAGCCTTCGGTGGATGTGCAGAGCTCCTAGCGAAAGCTTGCTCAGGTCCAGCCTAAGCTGGCAACGGCGGCGGCTATGACCGTCATGTTTCTCCTTGGAGGCGTTGCTGTGATGCTTCTGCATTCCACTATCAGATGTTTCCTCCGGATGTAAATCCAAATCCGGCTTGCTGAATTGGGCAACGACAACGTTTCAGCGTTGTGACCTTCTTGATGGCGTTGCTTTGGAGTTCCATTCTGAGGTTTTTGTGTTGGATGATCGACACCTTGACATCAAGTGTTTGGGCAAGACATTTTGGTATCTACTGTCTCCCGTCATAGTGGATCTTCTTGGATGATTGTGCTTAGGAAGTCGGAGCTGCTCGATTGTGGTGTGCAATGAGCTTGGCAACGATGACTTAGGTGGGTCTTTCAAGTGGACTCTTGCTTATGATTTGGGGGATGTTTGAGCCAAAGTTTGACATCCCGTCTTGGTGAAGCTGCTGCGTCCTGGCTGCATGTTCGAGCTTGATGACGATGACATGTAGCAGGTCTTTGGGAGGTGTAAAGTGTTAGGTTTGTTGGTCTCTCCTTCTGAAATGGAGTTGAGTTTGTTGTGTATAGTCAAACGCTGCACTTGTAGTGGTGGGTTGGTTCTTTAAGTTCTTGTTGTAGTTAGAAATAATGTTGTCTTGTATGTATGGTTTGGCCTCGTTTCCATTAATATGAGACACCTTCTTATATTAATATATGTCAGAACACTGAGTTTTCGGATCTTTCGAAAAAAAAATTAAAAAAATCATTCCACCATTACCTTCAGCAAGGTTGCGTGAGGTTGATCTCATTGAGGTAACAGAGTAATTATACCGCTTGTGAAGCTTCATCGCCAATGCATCCGCAGTTTCTATCTTGTTTTCTATTTCCTCCTGCGCCAAATATGTACAATATTAGATCCGCGGTTCATTAATTAGCTTATGAAGGTATGCGATGCTGATTTCAAATCTTTTCAGTTATGTTCAGAATCATCGCTTTTTGTAAGTAACTAAGAAATGATTCCACATTAACATATACCATTTACATCTGTTCTGCCTCAGATCTAAGTACAATCCTGGATATCTTTTGTCAGAATTGAGTAGTTCAATACGATGCAAAGGGGAAGTCAAACTAATGAGTCAGCAAAACTGACTTAAGTTTTAAAAATTACAGAAATGTGACGTGTTTAGACCATTATTGGCTAATAAAGCGTGTTTAGACCATTATTGGCTAATAAAGCAGTTAAACCAAAAGCAAAATCAGTGAGACTACCAATTGTCATAGAGGTGTGCTACAAACTCAATATTTTTTGCAATATTTATGGAACCTAATTTAAAAGGCAATGGTTTTCCCCCATTATCATAGAACCCTCTTTAACAATAATCCACAGGATCTCACTGTTATCATGATGACTGGTAAAGAAACATGACTGTCTATGTTTTTCACCTTATCATCAAAATACTAATGAACAAAATAACAGCAAATATAAGAAACAGGTTGATTCTCATTAATGCCAAAGGAGGAGCATTACATAACTTGAATGGGTAAAGAAACATGACTGTCTATGTTTTTCACCTTATCATCAAAATACTAATGAACAAAATAACAGCAAATATAAGAAACAAGTTGATTCTCATTAGTGCCAAAGGAGGAGCAATACATAACTTGAATGGGTAACTTAAAGTCGCTATACAGTATTCAATAATCACTAGATATATAACAAGATCCCAAAAAATTTCCTCTACCAGCAAGCAATTTCCGCAACAAGATTTTCTAATTGTCAGCAATCAGTCGCATCAAAGATAAAACTCTCTTGCAGGATCCTTACAACCTGTTTTTGGCTAATTTTCTTGGCATTCTCTTCTTGCCACTCGCGGTACATCGAGAAAAGCTCAGCCAGGACATTAGGATTCAGATTACCTACATATGGTTATCAACATATACATAAGCTCAAACTAGAATCATGAAATTCCAGCTAACGACACTCACACTATTTCGAGTACAGCATATTTGTCCAATCAAACATTTCCCACAACACAAAAACTTTACAAAATCTCATCTGCACAGAAATTCAGTAAGCAGCCAAAAACACAGCATCTCAGCGACTCACCGGAGCCAGCGGCGGTAGAGGAAGATGGCTTCCGGACTAGGATGTCGGTGAGGCTGCTCTCTGCCTCCGATTCGGACTGACCGCTCAACAGCGGCGGAGCCTACAAATCCCAGAGGGGTTAACATGAAGGAAAATCCCCAGGGAGATTCGAAAAGAAGGCTAGGTAATGATTTTCTTACTATGGTGATGGACCGTATGCGGCGGAGTAGAGGGTCATCGTCGGCGTCGTCGCGCCGGCCGTCGGACACCGTCGTGATCTCGTCCGCCCACTGCGGCCGCGGCTGCTGCTGCGGTTGCCTGGAGAGAAGAGATTCGGAGGCCCCCATGAGAGACGGGCCTAGCGCAGGCGGGATTAGGCGGAGGAACGAGCCGGGGAATCGCCGGAGGCGGACGCCGGAGAGGGTGGAGGCGATGGGGAGGCGGTCACGGCGACGTTCTTCGGCCCAGATGGTCGGGTCAAGGGCCCGCCAATGTACGTTTGTGCCTTTTTTTTGGGGAACCAGGGTAAATTTAGATGGGCCGCCGGCTCCCAAATATTGTCGTGTTTTATCGGATGTCTCCGGAGTGACAGTACTGTCGTGATTTAACAGATCAAGCACGAGTAAGGCCCTTTTGTAGGGCTTTAATTATAAAAAATTGACTTTAGCTTTGGATTACGAGGTTGAGCAGTTTTTTAAATAATCTAAAGCATTTCTGAAATTATTTGTGAAACCAAATTTTACTCAGATTATGGTGTCTTTTTTTTAAGTAATTGACCGTATTAAATTAAACCAAAGGTAGCATAGTCATTTCATTTTGCAAGTTACAGGTGAGCGGTGAAAAGCGGCAAATATCCTTCTTCTCTTAGTTCATTTTTCCACCATTTCTACCTGTTTTGCTATTTAAAGAGTTTGGATGCTCCAACGTCGTGATTAAGTCCATTTCTAACAGATTTAAAATCAATTGAAAATAAACTAATCAGACATTTTTTTTGCACTGCTTAACAAATTTTCTTGTGGGACAAAATGTAAACGCTCACATAAACACAAGATTAATAACCCCAGGTAAATATTCACACGCACCCTACCTCTATGATTGTTTACTAGAGACAGTTGTTAATTTTGAGATTCACAGTCACTATAGGTGCTTAGTTACAATCCACTTTCTAGTTTTGTGATTAATGTATTGGCATAGTGTACTAATTTGAACAGTAACATAAATCCACTTTCCATCTAAAAACGTTGTGTGTAGTCTAGCCCTTACATCTAAAATACATTGGAGTATAGTCTAGCGCTGGAAAAAAAAACTGTTACGCACTAATAAAAATGTCTGTCAGGAACATTTAGTTGCAGATGCCGATGTTTTTATCACATATCATCTTTTTTACTCCTCTTTAATTTTTTACCTATATCTAAAATCTATATCTAAAATAAATCTATATCTAAAAAGACAAGTAAAAAAGAACCGAGAGAGTACAATCTTATTTTCTTTTTGCATGAAAAAACTTGATGCATGTTCCCTCTGTTCAGTTAGTGTCTTCTTAGATTTTAAAACATCTACTTTTGACTATTTTTTTATTCAAAAAATTTATGAAAATATTATTTATTTTATTAAGAAATGATTAAAAGTAAGTTAAGCTTGACTTGTTTATCTTTATATTTTTGTAATTTTTTTGAATAAGATGAATAGTCAAATGTTAATTTTAAAAAATCAAAAACATCACTTCTTTTAGAACGGTGTCAGTAGTCTAAGCACATTTTAGCAAATATTTTGATGCAATACTCGGTGTTTGAGAAATACAAAATATTAGATGAGTTTGAGGTTGAAAAATATATAAATAGTTAAGATTTAAAAGTATAAATAAATATAGCGTGTAGATCGTGGTTTATGATTTCGTTTGAACCGCTAAAATTGGTCGGGGCCAATGGTTCGACGAAAACCGCAAAAATCAGTCGAAAACTATTTTAAATCGAAAATTCAAAATTTGAACGAAACTGCTACAGTAAACTATTTACGGTTTTAGATTTTAAAATTTGAAACCCACCGATTTTAACGGTAAGCCGAGCGGTTTTACCGGTTTTTAATATTCTGAAATTTTTCAAATTTTCAAGTTTTAAAATTTTTTTAAAAAAATTAAAATAAAAACTGATCGTCCGATGAAATCAAATCGCAACTATAAAATCAAAAACTGCGAAAACCAAACAGTTTATCGCGTTTTTTTAACCCTGGTGTAGATTTACTCTCATTTATCAGTTTCAATCTCACATTTCGTTTCCCACATTCACCTCCGATTATTTGTAGGATATGCTAGGGTTCCTAGAGGAGAGAAGTTTAGGGGCACATTAGCAAACATGAGGTGTATGGACAAAGCGTCATGTCAAAATAATTCAGTTAGATTCTTCACCATCATCGTGTCCCCTAGCCCGGCCTGTCCCCAGCTTTATTCCCGTTCCCTCCTCTCGTTCCCATCACATCCTCTCAGCTCATCCGGCCGGTATCCCGTACTTTAAGCATGCTGTACGTACGTACTGCTCCTGCGCCGCTGCGCTCCGGCCTGCGAACGTAGTACGCAGCCACGCGGTGCCGCGTACACGTCTTGACCGGAATCCTTGTCTTGCTTTTGTGATCTGGATTGGATGCGCATTTTGATAGATAGGCTAACGATCTGAGATCAATTGACGGGGACGCACTTCGTGGTGGTGGCGTATGTATGGGGTCTCTAAAAGATGGCATGTCCTAAAAGATACGGCACTTGGCTGGCCTCTCAGTTTCACGCTAAGGTTTCTTCATGTTTTCTTGCCGGTATCGAATTCAGTTCTCGACATATATGGTCCACGTACGCAAATGGACAATGCATAGGTCGACACGTTATGAAGCACTAGCATGCCCGTTGGGTAGATATGAGTAATTATTACTCCAGTTTGCGCACGTCTCTCTTTACATCGAAGAAATTATGAAGTATGATACTCTTTCAATTTTAAATTAATATTTCAAATCTACTTGCTAGTTGGTGCACAATTTTGATAAAACAAAATTGTGAAAATATTATTTATTTATTGTCAAATAATTGATTATTAAAAAAACTTTAAGCTTCACTTATTTATTTTTGTATTTTCTTAAAAAAATTGAATAAAATAAATAGCAAAAGTTGATTTCAAAATATTAAACACGTTATGGACGAAAGGAGTACTACATTAGATACGAATAATAATTATGACAAAATCTACTTGCTAGTTGGTGTCAGGGTTTTCAAAACGAAAAAACAGTCTGATTTTCCGGTTTTTTGTGAAAAAACCTCTTTTGATTTAAAATTTCACAAAAAATCAAAAAATTTGAAAAGTTTGAAGATCCGAAAAACCCAGTCGATGTATCGGTCAAACACTTTGGTTTCAAATTCAAAACAAAAAAAAAATTGATCAGTAAACTAGAAAATCGACAGTAAACTAGAAAAATTGAGCGATTTTTATTTCAAATCTTGATTTTAACATTTGTACCTGTTTCTATTGGTTTTGATCGATTTTGACGAAAACTGGCTGTCCAAACTGGTCACCGCTAGCTCCTGCGATACAATCTATGACCTGAACCCTGGTTGGTGCACATCTCTCTTTAAATCGAAGAAGTTACAAACTGTAATTAGCCCATCCATTTTAAATTTTATATTTCAAATTTAGAATGGAAGAAGTACTGTAACTTTTTAAAAAATTGACAACAATAATTTTAGAATGGAGTACACGAGGCCGCAATTAAGGCCACAAGGCCGAAGTGATGGCTGTCATGTCTTTTTAGAATTAAGGAGGAGGTGTAGAGTTCGTCCATATTTTTATACTATATGTAGGTGGATAATCTTGTTTTTAATCTTCTTGTCCCCTCATCCTTTTCTTTTTGCACACAGTACGGACACGAGGAGCAAACTATTAATAAACAATATGAAAGTAATCGATCGTATGGGATCATCATAGCACTGATATTATAATGCCGGCCGTTGTCGCCCATGCACGGATTAGGACATAAATCTGTTGCTGATCGGATTGTTAGAACTCCTAAGCTAGGCGGCTAAAAGTCTTCTAAAGCGGTCTTGTGCTTAAAGACCTGGCATAACATGTGATGCACATGCACACTGGCACTTTAAAAGAAAGTTGTGTATGGTACTCATACTCCTTCAGTTTTAAAATACTATATTAATTTGTAACATCAACTTTGATCATTTATATTATTTTTATTTTTAAATTTTAAACATGTGTTTTATATTCATGTGACTTTCATATTTTTAAATTCATATATTTTCTTTGTTCAGGCGATTTTTTAATTTCTATATGTTTTTCATTCCTCTCTGTTTGTTTAGCCTTATAGCCTAGTGGTACATTACTCATCTCCTCCTCCGCAACAATTCATTTGTGTACCGGGTGCAACAATACCATCATGTGTTTCCTTTGCAACATGTGCTTTCCTACAAAAAAGGCCATCAATTAAAGAACTAGGCTGATTGAATATGGGCCATTGGCAGAGTTTTTTTAGCACAACCAAGATTTTTGGCTAAACTCACGGAGGCCATGCACCGCCGTACTAATGATTAGTACTAATCCATCATCGCATGCATGCATGAAATATTAATTCAATCACGTCTATATCCTTGATGACGCACCCATCCATGACAGGACATTTGATAAAGTCACTTGCATTTGCGATCTTAAAAATCGATGGGGTTGGATTGGAGTACTTGGATTGGTTTATTGAGCTGCCTGTCGTCGACGGAGGATATTGGAGTAAGTGCCAAACTTTGCCTTTGTCCGCGAAATGTGGTGTTTGACGCGGACTAATGTTGCCATGATACGGTGCATAGGAGCAAGGAAAAGGTCATCGGGTCGCGGAAGTGGGACGCCTTGTCAGGCTTCCATTGGACGAGCAGGCGCTATCGTTGCACGTTAGTGCATGCCCAACCCGGCCGGAATACTATACCGATACCATCTAATTTAGCATTATGACCTAAGTTTTGAAAGGCTTTGAGCTTTTCGATCCTGAGCTTGCAAATGAATCGCATAATAGGCATAACAAAAATTGCATCTGTGCTATCATCTATATCACTATTTTATTTAATGACATGTAAGATCAAATCTAATTTGTTATTGTATAAAGTTTTTCAAAAAAAATGTTATTGTCTTAAACTGAAGAATGAAAACTCACTTCAAAATGACGTTATGGATGTAACTAGTCCAAAATAAAATGCCCTTGGGCTGTCGAGGCGTTACCTCGCGTTGTCAAAACTAACATAGCTTTTCCCTTTGAGTTGTCATTTTTTGAGAGCATCGTGTACGTTGGCCTGTCTGGTACGTATGTACAAATATTATTGTACAGCACTCCTACGTGCTTTCCCTAAAAGATACTGTACCAGCACCCTTTCTCATCATTAGCTGGTGACTCGTGATAAAGTCCAGTAGTAGCGAGGAGCAAGGTGTTTTTGTTACAGTGCTACTAGATTTAATTTTGAGTGAAAACCATCGAAACAGTTTTACCAATTTTTTTTACAAAAACTAAGCAGTTTTTAAATGGTTTTATTAACCTGGTGAGCAATCCGATGACTCGATGCGTGAATGAAAATATTGCATTGGATTGTAGTATTATTCAGAAGGCTAGCTATGGATTTATACACTATTCTATTATTGTTCATAATGTTCATTGCTAGTCTTAAGCTTTTTGGCAGAGCTATTATTTTCTGATTTTTAAACATTGTTTTGTTTTTTAAAAAAACAATTCTCACTTGATTCTGTAATATGATTTTTTAAAATTAACTACTCTGAAAAAGAAAAAAAAGAGAGTTTTGATTTTAAAAATTTATACTACACAATAAAAATTTATTTTTAGTCACAAAATCACTTCACAGAAAAATTATAAATGAATCCAACAAATCAAAGTTGGTAGCACTGCCAATGAATTTGTTAGTACTATTATATCAAAATTTGAGATTTAACTACAATTACGTACCTTTCCCTCGTCTCTTTCTCCTTTCATTTGGCCTCAGGGACTCTCGTCGATGTTGGCATGTTGCTGCGCCATGCAAGGAGCTGGAGCAGCTGTAACGGCAACTCTGCTTGACAAGAAGCCCCCTGCCACGTAGTGGTAGAGCCGAGCGCAGGGACAGAGCGAGCAGTAGAGTCCAGGAGCCTTTTCCACTATGGAAGGATGTCTTTGTTGACCATGGCACGGCGCGCATGGGGAATGATCGATCTCCGGTTATTTAACTCCGGCTCCCTTCCCTTCCCAAGAAGAGATACAAACCAGCAGGAACGGGTCAGGGGGCGCAGTCAGTCATTGTCAGAGCCACGCGCGCCCCATATGTGCGGTCGCAGCCTTCCAGCCTTGAATTGAAGGGCATTTTAAAAGAGCCCTTTAGCATGGTCGTAACCTGTGCGGTTGAATGACATACGAGTAGAAAAGATGAGATTCAAAAAATGAAAATAAAAGAGATTGAGTGGAGTTTATTAAAAAAAGAAAAAAAAATGTATTAGAAACTTAGATTGTATTAAAAAAAGAAAAAATATGTATTAAAAAAATTTAAACAAAAATCTATTGTTTTCATCGAAGCGTTTTCATCGAAAAAAAAAATCAACTGGTTTGAAACGGTTTTATAAACCTTGGTTATAAGATAAAGTATGAATAAAGCCAATTAGAACCAGATCATTTTTCTCCGAACATTAAAAACAGAAAGGCAAAATGATACTCGTATTAGAACAGGTAGTTTTAAAGAAACAGAAACCAGAAGGTTTTTAACCCTGTTTGAAAAACAAAATTTTCATATGAATTTCATAAAAATATAAATTTTTTTAAAATTTTTTTACAAACATAGAGGGCTGTTTGGTTTGTTACATATACAAGCCCTACCAAATTGCGGACCGTTACTAAAATACGATTTAGATGATTACGTTTAGTTTGTTTTCTTACCAAATTTAATTATATTAATATGACATGTGGGGTTTATATATCATTAAGTTTTTTGTTAAGAAAATATATTCTTTGTGACATTTTATTTTATAGATTTAATTGCAACCAATACAATGGTGCGAATTAATTGTAATTTGGACATTCGGTTTATGAGTTATTATCATTTGAATGTAACTTAACAAAGAATCTTGAAGTTCGTGCACTGAATCGGTTTGTGACACGTGGCTTCACCAAGGCTGGCAGGACGTTGGTAACGCGCGGGCGAACATTTTTCTCGCCTTGGTGCTGCGCCAGCTTTAGGGCTTTTGGAACGTAGAAATTTGATAGTAATTGCATCGGAATTTTACAGTAATTAGTTTAATTTTATAAAAAAATATAAAAAATAAAAAAAAAATTTGTTCTAAAGGAGGCCTTAGCCTGTAAAACATTGGTAGCGCTATTGATTTTTTTGGCTAGTCAAATATTGTTAAAAAAACTAAATACTAACCAATTTTTATTAGCTCATCAAATTTTGATAAAGTTTTTTTTACAAGCATTCAAACACACCCATAGCCTCTTGGGTCTTGGCGACTCGCTTCGGACAGGGTCCCAAATCCTCTCACGAGGGAGGTAGTATAGCCATGATTAGTGAGAGCTGCAGTAAGCAGTACTGTTGCACTGGTACAAGCACGGCGATGGGTCCAATTGCGCGAGACCACGACGGCCGGCCAGGAGCCCACCACATGCGCGAGCCTTCCCCCTGCCTGCGCATGTGCTCTCGTCGCAGGGCTACTGCCAGCGCCACTACCACCGCAACAACTCCCTCGGCAGGCTAGAGCTACGCGGCTACTACCACCACCGCCAAGGTTATATTCTGTCGCGCTCCCTCCACTGTGCCCCGCGGCCTGCCCCGGGTTTTCGGGTGCGAAATACCATACGCGTCCCCATGCCTCACCCCTGAGCGTACCTCGGTGGGATTTTCTGAGATCACAGGTTCAGATGGTTGCATCATATAACTGTGATCCATCAGCTTCAGCACAAGCTAGCATGGCCAGCCGTGTTGTACTCTACCAGCAATTTATACAATGCTGTGCTCCCATCATCCTATTTTAAACCTCATTTTGGTAAAAAAATTAAGAAAAGAGAATTTTTTATCTAGATTAAAAAAGTCAAAGTTTATTTTTTTCTCTTTTTGGATTTGAACTTGCTTATATGACTAAAAATTCTTTTTTTTTCTTTATTTGACTTTTTTTTTAATTTTGACCTTTAACGGTGTTAAGTTAGGCGCAAAAATGACTATTTTAGTTTTAATTTCGTATTTATTTTATTTTAAGCCCTAATTTTTTCTTATTTTCCTAATTTGTACACATAAATTTTAAATATTTTTTTATAAAATTATCATATTATCTAACAATAAAAAAAAGAAAAATAGTGCTTAAAATAAAATAAATACAATAAGTAGAGCTAAAATGGTAATTTTATCCCCCACTTCACACAGTTAAGAGGCGAAATTGACGGAAGAGTCAAATAAGTAATCCAAAATAGATTTTTGGCCATATAAAAAAGTTCAAATAAGAAGAGAAGCCATAACTTTTTAGGCCAAATAAGAGTTACAGAGTATCTCAATTAAGAAAAGTAAAAAGTGTGGAATGTTCTAAAAACGAAAAGCAGACAGATAATATATTAGAAAGAGAAAAAAATATCTTAAGAAGTGAAAACAATTTATAATTTAAAAAAACTTAAATAGTGCAGAGTGATTTATAATTTGAGACAGAGAGAGTATCAGTTTAAATTTATATAATTGTGAGATTATGTTATTGGATGTACTGTTTTTATGATCATGAGATTTTCTTAACCAAGTGCTTTTAGACTTGTGTTCATTAAACAGAGTTGTGTATGAATTTCTATATATATACCATATTAAAAGAGTGAGTTCATGGTGAATGGTCGTCGTCCGTCATCCTACTAAAAATTACTCTTACATGTTAAGCTTTTGATTTTCATACCAACGCATTACCATCCAATTACAATTAAATACTCAGTATTGATTCCTGGATTAAGAAGATTTTGCCGTTGCAAAGCACGGCATCATGTTAGTTAGTCTATTATGATTGCTAGTACAACCGTGCTCCACTCTATGTTTTCTTCGTGGAATGTCCACGCGACTAGTTAGACCTCTTTACACTGCAGTAATTTTTTAGTCATCTATTTTTTCTGTGAAATTAGACCATCCATTTTTCTTAGGGTTTTTGAAGTGGAAACCAATGGTTAAAACCGATATAGAAGTCAGATGATGAAAATATTAAGTGAAAGATGAAACATAGAGGACATGTGAAATTAAAAAATGAGTTGTTGTTGTTGATGCATGGTTGACATTTTCTCCTAATCTAATGTGTAATGAGATGTGAAGGCAACTTTCTACGTTTTCATAATCTACTCCTGTCTAATTCCCGTGAGATATGAATTCCCATCACGCAAGGCAACTGTTTTTGTTTCTAGCCTTGTACCTATGACATCAAAATATTTTTCAGTGAAATACCATATGCTATATTACACCTAAATATCAAATTAATATCATATGTTATACACGTAACAGAGTTAACACTAAAAATTAAAGTGGTATGTTTATAAATAAATAAACGTTTCAATAGTATATTAAGTGTACCAGATCAATTTGATAGTAAAATTCATAAGTCGTGATCTCTTAAGTTTCACCATTCCAATTTTTCTTTATGCATAATGAGAAGTTCTCTTGTCAATGTGGATTTTACAAAAAATAGGTTCATCTCCATCCACACAAGCTAGAAATTCCCTACAAAGACGCTCCAAGCCTTTGATTTGACCTGAAAAAGAAGCTCCCACAAACACCGCTCTACACGACGGCACTGCCCTTCGCCAAAGGCAAGGTGCATTGGCTTCCAGCCTTTTCCCTGCCGTGTCTCTCCTGTCTCTCTCATGATATCTACAATCTCTCTCATGATCGCTTAGAGAGAGAAGGCCAAGCTCCAGGCACCCCCTCCCCCTTCCCCTCTCCTCTCCCCAAAACCCTTTTCCTCTTTCTCTCCCCCCGAGAACTTCACCTCAACTCCGAACCATCCCCTCTTTAGCGCAGGAAGTCGGAGTTCCGACAACGGGCGGAGAGCTCGATCGCTGCACCAATACATCCCTGGAGATCGGCCCACTCCCATGGAGGAGATCACCCACCACTTTGGAGTCGGCGGAAGCGGCCAAGGTCAGCAGCAGCACCACCACTCATGGGTTTCCGCCCTCGGCGCCGTCCTTGCGCCGCCGCCGAGCGCGGGCCTACCGCTCACCCTGAACACGGTGGCAGCGGGGAACAGCGGCGCCCACAGTGGTAGCAGTAACCCGGTACTGCAGTTAGCCAACGGCGGCAGCCTCCTCGACGCGTGCGTAAAGGCGAAGCAGCCCTCCTCCTCGTCGCCCTACGCCGGCGACGTCGAGGCCATCAAGGCCAAGATCATCTCCCACCCCCACTACTACTCGCTCCTCGCCGCCTACCTCGAGTGCCAGAAGGCAAGCCCTGTTCTCTGACTGTTATGCTGCGCAAGAACTTTCTCCGAATCCCGTGAGCGAGAAACTTTCTCCTGCATCTGATGTCGAGCATGGCACATGCAGACTTGTTTCTTGCAATCACATAGCATAACATATCGTAGTGTTCGCATGCTGCTCATGTAGAAACGTGCATCTGCTAGTGCGCGCAACATCTAACCAACCGTGCGTGCCTCTAGGTGGGGGCTCCGCCGGAGGTGTCGGCGAGGTTGACGGCGATAGCGCAAGAGGTGGAGGCCCGGCAGCGCACGTCTCTCGTCGGGCTTGGCTCTGCGACGGAGCCGGAGCTGGATCAGTTCATGGTGAGTCACTTCTATCGCCTCATCAACGTTCTCTCTTCAGGGAAAATGAACCCATCTTGCTTTGAGTTCTCAAGGTTTATTCTCACGCGGCGGCCTCCGCCCTCGTTTTCCACGCGGTCGTGTCTCGTGCGTGCAGGAGGCGTACCATGAGATGCTGGTGAAGTTCAGGGAGGAACTGACGAGGCCGCTGCAGGAGGCCATGGAGTTCATGAGGAGGGTGGAGTCGCAGCTCAACTCGCTCTCCATCTCCGGCAGATCGCTGCGCCGTATCCTTTCATCTGGTATAGGAAAATTTCTCTCCAGCTATGAATCTGTCCGTATTTTCTTGGCACTTAACTGTTCTGTGATTTCTTGGATCGGTAGCCGCCTCTATTTTATCTTCTTGCTCTTTTTCTTAATGATTTGCATCTTAAAAAAGGAAAAATATTACTAAGATTTATCTGCAATTTGACAGCCATGTCATCCTCTTTTTAGAGCATCTTCTTATGCATGCATGTGTATGAACGGCTGGCTGAACAATGAGTGACATGTCTGCGGCTGATGCCTTATTGTGGCAGCATTCCTAACCAGGGTTTCCAAAAGATTCTTTTCCTGGCCATGCATCTGCGAGATTCTTCGACCTGGCTTCCATCGATCTTTGCTTCTGTTGGAAAGGAATAGTCCTCATACCTGTGCAGCAGTGCCGCACTATCTTAGTTCTAGCAGCGCAGGTAAGGGCTCTGGAATCAGGATCTTTTCAGAAGAACACAAGGCATCCATTCCTTGTTTTCCGCGGTAATGACGCGTCCATAGTGATTAGGACCAGATCACCCTGACCTCTCCCGGTTATGGTCGTTGGCATCGAAACCTTATTCGACCCCATGATTCCGTTTCCCAGATGGAGATGCAGAGAGAATTACGGAGCCCTTGCCTTGTTCTAGCTAGGGTTTGGGAAAGGGCGCATGGTACGGTTCAGGGCCGAGGAGTCTCACTGCCGTATGCAAGTGAAACAAGTACACAGCTTGTGCCATTGGGAAAACACGAGACAGAGAGAGAGAGAGAGAGTCATCCCCTATCTGTCACGCAAGCCAGAACAACATTCTTGTCATCTTTCTCACACTCGAGGAGTAGCTTACCCGTTGTCCTAGAATCTCTTGTGCTAGGTGGTGTGGTCTTCCAGATGCGCTGGTGCACTATGCATACCCTGCACAGCGCGGCACAGGTACTTGGCCGTCAGCTAGCGTGCTCCATAGTCGTTGCTGGTAATTTTAAAATGCACATATCAGGTGGATCGAGACGAAGCCAGGCGCCTTAATGACCTCTATCACGAGGCTATAGTAACCACTAGTACTGCCACAGTTACTTGCAGTGTTCATAGTTCTCGCTTCAGTGCTGGTGCGGGAGCTGTGGAACTCACTAGTGCACCTCACATACTACGAGTAGTCAGCAGGGTAGCTGTGTCATCTGAGATGCACGTAGAAGCAGCATGAATTCTGTTAAGCATTACTGGTAGGCCTATGAACACCGAGCAAAACTGAGTGATCAGCGTTGCCATAGGTAGGCAGATGAGTTAACGGAGCATTAGCTGGCTCAGTTTCCTGTGTTCTGAGTCTTCTGACCGGTGCAGGGGACAATATGGCCTGTGAGCCCCGAGAACTAAATAGTCAAGCAAGTGCATGCATCACCATTATTTGATGTGAGATCTCCCTCGAGAGCAACGGATTCTTCATCTCCCAGTAGGCAATATTATATGCTTCTACAGTGGGCTATCACCCCTAGTTAGGTTTAGGAGTAATATACTACTCTTACATACAGTATGTTCCTGTATTCAGTGACAGGCTTCTTTCACCACCCCCTTTCAAAATTTTGACAGTCAACTAATATTGGATGCTTGAACCGCGTTTCTCAGCTGTCAACTCAGTCCTCTCAAGTTCAATTGTTCTTAGCCCTTCTCGCTACTAGAGCTCACGTGTTTTCGGAGCACGAGTTTAGGAACACAATTCAAGCACGAGTTTAGGAACACAATCAGAAGACACCACTGCTTTTTTTTTTCTGATTGATGCTGCACATGTACTCCTAAGATTCTTCGTCGCACATTCTTTCAAGGCCATGCAAAAGCAGGGGACACAGATATCACGAGCTCCCGTTTGTCTCAAGGTAACACCAAAAAAGATACAGGGGGTTGCTAGGTGTAAAGCAAAAAACATAAAACAAAAGGTAAAAAAGAACTGACTGAATTTGCATTGTAGCGTCAGTGCCAGTGGATAAGAGAACGCAACACGAGCAAAGAAGTGTGAATGGAAAATTAGAACCTTCCACCAGCGGGTGCATATGAAATATTTCATATGATTATTTGCGTCTATTTTATTATCGGAGTTCCTTTCATATGTTTCCTTCTGTTGGAGATTTAGTGTTCATCCCTTGTAATGCCTGATTTTTGGTTCAGCTTCTTTGACCATTAATGTTGTTGGATTTAGCAATTAGTGGATGCACATTTTACCTGACACAATGGTTAGTGCCACATGCAATATTGTTTATACATCTCTACATAATATGCCTAGTTAAACATAAAATTTGTGAAAAAAGGTTAGTCACGCATAGAAACAGGTTCTGTATTTTTTTCATTCTGAATTCATATAGATCCTAGACATCATCACACATCTAATCAGAAGTTCAGATTTATCACTCACTCTTATGTATTTTTTTCCTATCACAGTTTGATCTCTAATTGTATTGACTTGTGCCAATAACGTAACAGGAGTGAATATCCTGAAAGTTCTACACAAGTGGTTTGTAATGCACTAACACAAGTCATGTTTCGTTTTTTTTTTCTGGAATACATATTTCTGGCCACTGCACAAGTGCAGCTCAGATTGTTATTTGTGCAAATATTTATGCTAATATTCATGATTATGTTGACCAAATGGAAATGTACTAATTCTGGGGTCATCATAGCTAGTGCTTTTTTGTGCAGCTTTCAAATAAAAATGTACTGATCCTTAACTTATTTCATATTTTCTATGATCAAAGATTAGATCATTGGAAAATATGACAGCGCACATATGTGCATCTACTATTTTTGGGGATAATTTAAACTATATCATGTTCTTTTACCTAAACTCCGCCTATTTGAGTACTGCTGGGTAAACATAATCATGTTTTACAATTAAAGAATTTTATTGCACTAATACATTGAACGATGTGCGCGAAAATTCTCCTGCATGTGGTATATCTTTAATTTGTTTAATTGCGTGTTATTTATATGCTTGAAGGCTCTTCTGAGGAGGACCAAGAAGGTAGTGGAGGAGAGACAGAGCTCCCTGAAGTTGATGCGCATGGTGTAGACCAGGAGCTCAAGCACCATCTCCTGAAGAAGTACAGTGGCTACCTGAGCTCACTCAAGCAAGAACTGTCGAAGAAGAAGAAAAAAGGGAAGCTCCCTAAAGAGGCTCGCCAACAGCTCCTTAACTGGTGGGAAATGCACTACAAATGGCCATATCCCTCCGTAAGTCCCTAAAATGGATTCGCATGGATATAAAATATCTTATATTTTTGTGTCACTTTGGGTGGTTATACTGCCGCATTCTCATGTTTTCCTTATTTGGTATGGGTGAGTCAATGCACATCAAATTTTAACGCAAATAAGTTCTTGCTAATAAAAATTAATCTAAACTAACAAAATTTATCTGAAGAAATAGAAAAAATTTCATTCAAACAGTGATATTTGACACAAGGTTCTGAGTGGCATGCATTGCACTTTGTTTCTTAATGCCGATAGATGCATCCTATTGTTTTTGGGCCACTCCACACTAAGATATAATTGTAATTTTTTTTGACAAAAAAAATATAAAATTGGAATTGTACCTAATGAATGTGCCTCTGGTTTCCATAATCTTGAATATAGAATTATTCAGTGTATTGTAATTTTTAAGGATGCTAATTCTCCCCGTAATCGAGCAGGAGACTCAGAAGGGGGCCTTGGCAGAGTCAACGGGTCTAGACCTGAAGCAGATCAACAACTGGTTCATCAACCAGAGGAAGCGTCACTGGAAGCCGTCGGAGGAGATGCACCACCTGATGATGGACGGCTACCACACCCCAAACGCCTTCTACATGGACGGCCACTTCCTCAATGAACCCGGGCTGTACCGATTCGGTTAGCTCCGTCGTGAATCGCTTACAATCCCCAGCCACTTCCTCAATGGTTTGCAGGTGTCTGTAGCACCGAGGGCCTGCCTAGCTACCTGATGCACGAGCCGTAACGGTGGCCGTGTGTTTAACTATTTTGCTGCCAATATTTTTATGCTTGCTATGCTTATGCGTGAACTCGCTCTGACTAGGAGCTGTTGCACTTTGTGGTTCGTGTAACCACTGCTTTTGTGTGGTGTCTTGCGTGACTTGGCAGATGGATTGCTTGTTGCTACCTGTTTGAATAATTTGGATGATCTAGCTAATTTCTTCCTATATGATAACCCTGTTCAATTAGTCAGGTTTCATCCGTTCTGGATTTGTTATTGCTTTGCAGGTATTTTTAGCGCCCTTGGTTATTTGCATTTTTATTGTGTGAATCTACATGTTCTGGGGTTTGATCCCAAATCCCCGCACAGCATCCTAACTACGCACGGGAAAAATTCAACGATCTACAGTTCTACACGCAATTCAATCAGTCCATGGAAAGGTGAAACGCCACCAGAATCTACCCAACAGAGAACGTAAACTGGGGTGTTTTGAGCAGATCGTACCTGCGACGCGATCGACGCCCCTGATGCTCCCCGCTGTGGAGAAGTCAGGATCGCCCGCAGCATGCACGGCCTGCCCTTGTGGGTTGGGATTTTGGAAGAGGCGGCGGTGGCCAAGTTGGTGGACTGGACTGGAAGGGTCCGTATATTGTCTGTTTATTGGGCTGGGCTTTAGTGATAGCTTCCACCGGGCCGGTTATCCAACTTATCCGTATTTTTCCCTCGGTACGTTTGGGAGCGAACGCGGCTCTGTGTTGTGACTTGCGCTCTTGTGGCTTGGGATCCTTGGCGCCAGGCAGAGCCATGGAGTTGCCCGCCGCTGTATCCCGCTCGCCGTCGAGGCTTCAAGCGCGGGTGGTGCAGGATTCTTGCCCGGAATCTCGGCACGACGCGGAAGCGGACGCGGGGCCTCCGCCGCGGCGGTCACCAGCGTTTTACAGCTCCGTGTTCGCGCAGGTACGCAAGCCGCTCGATGGAATGCCCGCGCCGACAGGAACCACGAGAGACTTTCTCGCCTTTCTATTTTCCCGTATGCGATGCCGGTGACACTATGTTTACTATTGTTTGACTTGTGCGTGTGCAGATTGAAGAGATAGGGTGGGAGCGGCTGGTGAGCTCCAAAGGCAACGACGGCATCTCCTGTCTGACATTCCGTGTCGTGTAAAGTCTTTTCTCTTGTAGTATATGCATTTGCTATGTGCCAGTATTGTTCGGATGGAAAATCAGTCATATAACTTTGTTAAGTTAGATGAGCGCATGAAGAACATGTCTAAAGTTTGTTAGAGCATACTACAGACTATGGAAGATCATGGCTGTGGGTGCTGGGCATGCGATCTCAGACCACTGCCATGGTATTGTAAAAAAGGAAAGCATGGCTCATGCATTCAACGTTTAAGTATGGCATGGCTCTTTTAGAGGCAGGCCTGTAACATTTTACTTGTTCGAGACAGCAACTGTAAATGAGCATCGTTTCTTTGAAGAGCTTTTAATTATATTCTATTATATAAATTTTAATCATATCACTCCCTGCAGGGATGGTCAGGGACGGATCCATTTATTGAAGATGACGTTGCCCATTGATTATCCTTCAAGCCCCCCGTCAATTGCTGCGGTTAGTCTCGATTTATATATTTCATCTGAGTTCAAAAATTGCCTATTATATTGTGCACAGGCAGGAAATTGAAGGTCGGTTGGCGTGCCATATGATTTAAATTACCTCGTTTAACAGGACATACCACATCTACCAAAACTACAGTGGTCAAAAAGTTCAAGGTTGAAAGATATTTTCTCCCAGTTTCAAGAGGTCGGTGGGATTTTCCCCTTTTGCTTGAATTATACCTGCCTTTTGTTAGGCATCACATTCTAAATTTCTATATTGGGTTGTCCTACTCCTATCTTACTGCATTTGCACAACCAGCACCTGAAGATATTACAAGAATTCTGGGCTACTATGGATGAGATTGATAAGGTTCTTTGGGTTGTTGATCCAACAAAGCCAACCTACGCCATGTCCCATCGGCGTATAGCTTTAGGTACTTTCCTTATTCTGGAAATAGTGATTGCATACCTCCTTTCATTTATCATTACTCAAATTACCATGTGTTGCCTGATATCACCAGGTGATGATTGCTATATTTTGCTAAATGTTGATGCACACAAGCCCTGCTCCTTACCAGAGTAAGATGAGATTTCAAAAACTATTTCAAGTCATTGAGGATTACACCTCATCACTGCTTTCAGGTGCCGCTTCTTGGGCGTAGATGGGAAACTTGAGCGGCTAATATTGAACTGGAGAAAAAACCGCAAAAAATGGTACAGCCATATGCTTCCTGAATTCCATTTTAATGCATTTTGTCACATTGAAGAAAAGTATATTTTCACTGAACTTAAGAAGTAGCATGTGCCAAATCAAAACCCTGTTGCATCAGCTCGTTTCTGTAAGTACTGGATTAAATTAACCGCCATGTGATGGTTGTGGTAAACACACCTTTAATTTTCTTTGTGTTGCTAGGGACGAAAAGACGAAATTCCACGAAAATCTGGCATCCGTCTTGGATGTTGCACTCCCTGCACCTCCGTCGGTGAGTAGCAGCAACGACGATGATCAAGCTGATTGTGGAATATGCTATGCCAAGCATTTGCCTGTTGGTGAGCAGCTCTACCATATGTCCCTTTTTTGCTTGCTGTATGAACTTTCCTGACTCCGGATCGCAATTCTTCCTTCTCCGAACCTTCAGATGACGAGCTCGGCGCTCACAGCGGACGCGCGACGGACTACACCTGCGAAAACGCTAGCTGCCACAGGGCTTTCCATTCGTTCTGCCTGAGGGATTGGCTGCGCTCCATCACCACGACGAGGCAGTACGTCGAAATGAACTTTTCCATAGTTGACGCGGACACGCGGTGACGTTTGCCGCCATCTGATTGTTTGTCCTCACGATTCCTCTGTTTTCCCGCCGCAGGTCATTCGACGTTTTGTTCGGCAACTGCCCGTACTGCAGCGACCCTGTTGCCGTGAAGGTCACTGACCGCTAGTAATAAACTTAATTGGCGCTTACGAAGACGCCTTGTGGTTGTTTTTACCGCAAAATAGCGTATTGTCACCATCACACATGTATGTGTGTTCTGAGATGCGTTATGGTGCCGGGGAGGTATGTCAAGTACATCCTCCTTATGGATTAATTTTAACGGTTGATTTTAAAAAAATGGATACTGAACCTACTATTTTTTTACCGAGTTCACCTTTTTTAATAACTTTGATTATTTAATTAAATATTTTCTTATTTTAAATTAAATAGATGGTTATGGTTAACTTCAACCATTGTAACATCCTTCTTTCATCCTTCTTTCGTCTAAGAATTCTCTATCGGAAAGCTTTGGATCCTTGACTGAACTTTTAATCCCCCTGTTTTCCGGCCGCTGCAATGAGCGTTTCTGAGCCGTCGAAGCCAGATGACGGCCACAAGACCGGCAAATAATTCCACAAGATGTAAATGGGTGGTCAAACGACGGCAACGCCTCTGATGGATCACTATTAGGCTTCGTGACTCTGAATTATTGTCCGATGAACGTGCACTTCGACAGTTTTGTAGGCGACTGAATTATTGTCACTTCTGGAAGCACTCGGTGCCGGCGACGTTTTAGTCTCTCTAGTACCTTCAAAGCACCCTAACACATCTCAAATTATACAAATTCTTACACTAATAATCAATTCTATGTTACAGAGAAAAGTAGAATCCATGAAGCCATAATAGGGTTCCACGCAGGCTCTACCAAATGCCTCGAACGAACACCGCACACAAATTGCATGTGGGAATCAATGGCGGGGAACGGGGCCTGTGAAGACGAAGGGGACAATCAACGGATCAAAAGTGGAAAACCGACGGCTGACAAGGAAAACAGCTGGGAGAAGGAGCGCGTGCACTCCCTGGTCAGCTTCGATCCGATTCGAGAGATTGGCTGGTTGGTGTTTGCGAACGTGAGGCTAGATATATGGGCGTAAAATTTCTCTTTCTCCGTTTCGTAGTCGGGCCAGAGTTGCAGCCCACACAATGAGATGGACGTAGGCCGTGCAGAGTAATCGAGCGGCCCACCCCAGTCGCCGCCCGTCTTCCCTACCGACGCCGGCTCGTTCGCGGTCGCGGATGGAGCGGTGCCTAGTCGCGCGCATAAGCGGATTTTTCAACCGCGCACGTACGTGCGGGTGAGCTCCGGAGGCGTTCGATTCAGCGAGCGGACGGGTGAGCGCTGTAGTGAGTTTTTTTTAAGAGCGGCCCAATGGCCAGTGGTAGATGGGGTTGATCCACATCTTCATTGGGTCTCTCTAAAAAAACTCTTTCGGCAGCGCTCACCCGTCCTCGCGCTGAATCAAACGCCTCTGGAGTTCAACCGCACGTACGTGCGCGGTTGAAAAAATCCGCTTATCGCGCTCGCTTCACCTTTCTCTTGTGTGGCTCGGTGTTCAGTCAATGTCCGTACTGGACCACAAGAACACTGTTACCGGTCGTCCAATAAAACCTGTATCCTCTATCCCAATCTCGAACAGTGAACCCATGCCGAGGATCACGGCTACTGACTTCCTGTCGTGCATGCTGCTGTAGCGCTGCAGCGAGCTTTTTGGTTCCGTTTGACCTGACTGAACTTCTTTTAATCCTCCTGTTTCCCCGCCGCGGCGATGAGCATTGCTCCGACGTTTCCACAACCGTGATATATTATTGAATTAATTTGATACATATTATTATAGTTTTATAAAATTTAAAATATGCAAAGTTTTATTTATTATTAACACATCAATAATATATTTTAAAATTTATAAAATTATAATGATATATATTAAATTCACCCCTCTTGTTCTCTTTTCCTTTTCTTGGTGGAAAATGTTACCGTAACAATGAAGCAAAATCTTTGGGGGAAATGCTTGGCCGCCAACGGGCTCCTGAGCTGTCTATCCTAAAAACGGGTACGGTAGAAAAACTGATCGATTAGTTCCATCAAATCGGTAGATTAATCGATTTTGCTATAGTTTTAAACTTATACTTAATGATAATAGATGAGATTGAGCTTTCACTAGTTTTTTAAACTCTGCCACGAGAAGCAGTCATCAAAATTTGTCAGGATGGCACCGGCAAGCGTCAAGCACCGCTCCTCCTAAATCCTCTATTTCTCCATTCCACTCAGATGTCTCTGGCTCCCCAGACCCCACCCTAGGCCTGATCCCTTTTACGCAGGGTGAGAATCTGCGGGGACGCGGGCGTGACCCCTTTGTTTTGGCAACACGGCCGCGTCCATGAAACCTTCTCCCCCACGCTCGCTTGCATCTTCGCTTCTTTCTTTCTTCCTCAGCCTTCATCTTCGCTTCTTTCTTTCTTCCTCAGCCTTTCTCACTGCCTCGGTCGGTACGTGGCACGAGGCAGGTCGCTTTGCTTCCTCGCGCGGTGTTCCGAAGGACCTCAGCAATCCGTGCCGCTGGACGACTGGGCGTGCGACGGTGCGAGGCTGGTGTCATCGTCGCATTGCTACCTCTGCGACTGGCGCTGCCGAACTCGTGGGTGCGGCCGCTGCTTCTCTCTCCAACTTTTGTGCTCGCTGCGGCCGAAGCAATGGCCGGAGTCTCCGGATTCAGATGCATTCAATGACCTGAGCCGGAGTAGTACTCCACGCTGCTGCACATCACCTCCTGCATTCTCTTCTCTCTCTCTCTCTCTCCTCCATTGATTCCCAGATCCACGGTGAGGAGTACTACAAGGAGCCGAATCTCACCCCTGCCCATGTGAACAGTGAGCATGTTGGCGCTGTAGCATCCTCTGATATAAGTAGGCCTCCTCCGCCTCCTAGCTGGAGTACTGTTGCCCACCACGGCACCACATTGATCACTGACTTGGGTGACTAGGCGACGTTCAGTCAAGCTCGGGAGCTCGTCTTCATGGAGCTTTTGTTTTACTCCTCGTTCCTGCTCCTCCTCGTTCTGCTATCCTCGCATGGCATCTGCCTCGCCCAAGGTAAAAATCGTTTGCTTGCCTTGCTCCTCTCGACCTTACGATTTGTCTGCTTTGCTCTTCATTCTTGATTTGGAGATGGCCAGCTGATGAAAGTGTGCCACTTTCTTGCGTTGCAGGTAGATCGCTGCTTCTCCAGCCCAAGGATCATCCAAAGGTGAGCAGCTAGCTCGCCTTGCTGATTACGTTTGCGTTCCTTATCTTTTCTCTGTTGTGAATTTGAAATGAACTGCCTACCGCGCGCGCTTTGTAACAAAAGTGATGTGCTGCAGATCGATGAGGGCGTCGCGATGGCGGAGGCGCTGATCGGGTCGCGGCCGCCGCGGTGCGAGGGCAGGTGCGCGCCGTGCGGCCGGTGCGAGGCCGTGCAGGTGCCCGTGGCGCCGCGCTTCGACAAGGTCGAAGGCCGCTCCGGCGCCCGGCTGTTCAGGGACGCCGGCGAGGCGGTCGACGAGAGCTCCACCAACTACAAGCCCCTCAACTGGAGGTGCAGGTGCGCGGACAGGAAAGCCCAACTGGATCCGTGATCCTGCCGGATTTGTTATCTGTAGTTCTTCCATGGATGATCTCGTGATCCACGAGGTTGTTCGGAAAATGCCTCACAATCCTAGTTAGGAGTAGGTTATTTTGGTAGGCGTAGAGAATGATCTGGTTGTGTACTTAGGCTGAGCTCGGCACTACTGCCTCGCTGGAAGACTTGCTGATTATTACTACTGGCTGTGATGTTGAAATAATCAAGTTGTCTTTTTTTTTGTGGCATCTGTAGGGCGTTGTTTGCATTACTGTTTCAGTAAAAATCAAACGAGCACCAACTTCCTCTAATCTGATGCCTACCAAGGACCAACGCAGAAAAGTGACCACTGTAGTAGTAGTAGTAGGAGTAGTTCTAGAGCGAATGATTATGAGAATATGGATTCAGAATCTGAAAGGAGAAACAGCAAGACAGCACCTTGGACATGCGCATCACTGGTGCTGCTGCTGTCACTCGTACAAGGGCGGGGCTTGCCCTCTGGCACGGCTCGTTGCGTAAGGACGGGACACTTGAGAATTCAGAGTTGGCTGATTATGCCACGCTTCAGAATAGGAGTAGCCCGTTCTTGCTGCAATTTTCGTTGGCCGCACATGTACAACAGGAGCCGACGGCCAATCACAAGCACTAACACAAAATTTCCTCACCAAAGCTCAAAGCTCGCAACGAGAGCTCGTGATGAGCCGCTCTCTGCACCGCATTCGCCAAAAAAGAAACCGATTCTGAACCCTGAACAATGCCTCCACCAAAAGCTTCACCGTTCAAGGCGAAGGCGTGCGGGTGCGGGCATGCATGGTGGTCTGGAGACTGGAGCAGACGAGGGGCGCCACTGCATTCACTGCGGACAGATTCCTATCGCCCGGAGATGCAATCCCTGCTTTCCTGCCTTCCCATCTGGGCACACGGAAAAGGACAGTGCTGATGAACGGGTAGCCCCCTGCACATGAATTCTCGCACTCGAGTCATCAAGTGAGAGGTCACGTCCTGTCGCTTGCAGCCTTCCGTCTGCATTGCACCGTGTCTGTCTCTTTTGTCCCCTTTCGCTTCGCTTTTTGCTTCGTGATCTTTGGCTCCACGCATCATCTTCACCCGCGGAGAGTAGGAGTAGAGCGTATGGGCCTCCACAGTGTAGAGCCTATTGCAGGGCCCATGAATGTTCAGTTACTCCCTAGTACGGACAGAGTTATAGCCCTGGTCCATATGAGTCGTCGCGGGCCGATGTCTAAAGCCTGGCCCATTCCTCGCTTGCCTAACTGCAACCTGGCCTGTTCCTCAACACGAGCTGCCCGGCTGATGCCTCGTCCACAGACCACAGTATACGTCGCCGTGTCCTGCCCAAAGGTTTCGCAAAACCCTTTGGTCTCGAAAACTGACGGCGCATCGGTTTACCCGGTTTTCAAGAAAATAAAAAAATCGATACAGTAAATTGAAAAAAATCAAGTAAATTCAAAAATACAATTTTTTTATAAAAATCGATCGGTTTTCTCGGTTTACTTTTTCGGTTTACCGGTCAGTTTGATCGGTTTATCAGTCGATTTGATCGGTTTTTGGATTATTGATTTTTTTTAATTCTAAACTTTTTGAATTTATTAAACGAAAATCGATCGATCTTTCAAACCAGACCAAATCGGTTCACCAAAAATCACAAAAACCAACCGATTTTAACCGGTTTTATAAACCCTCGTCCTGCCCTTCATCGCCCGGTGCAGAACACCAGAAACCGCCCGGCGCAAGTGGACGCACGTGATCAGCCCCCTTGCTGCGCAGCAACAGTCCAGAGCTAGGCCGCCGCCCTATCCGCAACAACCATCGGTTAGCTGGTCAGAGCCAGAGGACGGCAGGGATCGGGCCGGGCGCAGCGGGGCGCTCCCGCTGCGGCGTCGAGTCAGGACGCAGCCGCGCGCTGGTGGATCGGGCGGAACGGCGCGTTGCCCTCGACCGCGCCCTCGCTCGTGGCTATGCGCGCGCGATCGAAAAGATCTCGATTTGGATTGCGTCGCGCGCCGCGCGGCTTGCTGCTGGCCGCTCGCCCGCCGGACGCCACGGGAGGGAGACGACGGCGACGGGCGGATCGACGAAATGATTGCGGCGGGACGAACGAAGGCGTCCGCTCGACCGCGTATCTCTGATCCAGCGACAATTATTCTTATCCGAGTAATACTGGACTCCGTGTGCATGCGAGAGAAGGCATGGCCAGCCTTGCTTGCCCATGCCGATGTACTGTGACGGTACGCGACGCCGCCATCTCGTAACATCACAAACCGAGCGTAGTACATAGAAAACTGTACACAGGCAGCCGTAGACGAAGCTAAGCTATCCCCTATCGACCAGTCGCGTCGCGTCGTTTTCATTCGATCCGTCCCCGTTTCTGCTCGCCTTCACCTACGTGACGCCACGGGGCTTGCGCAGTTGCGCGGTGGTTGGAGGAGCAGGAGCGAGCCCAGGGTGAAGGGAGAAGTCCAAACCAACCAATACGATCCTTCCATGAAGGCCCGGGGACTGCGAAGCCAGGATTCCACGACAGTTTCCTATTCAACCATTACCCGGTTGGAGATATTCGCAACCAAAGAGTCGCGATACAATACTCCTACGTGGAGACGCAGGCCGGGTGACCAGGTGGCGCTCGGACCTAGACTCTGTTGTACGGGGCCACGGAGGATGTGGACGGGAGAGCGTGTCCACGTCCATGGATGCATACCTGTGTAGCGTACGTAGAGGATGTTAAAAGTATATTTTTAGTGATCAATTAGTGGGAACCACCACCCAAAGGGTGTTTGTCCTAACAGACACTATTCTGTCTGTTGGTGTAGCATAAATTGTACTCACTCTTATTCAAAATCAATAAAAGAATCATTCTCTACAAATTTTTATCTCTAAACACGTTATCACGCATGTATGTTCTACGTCTGATGCTAATCGGCCAACACCAGAATCGAAGTCATCGATGAGAACCAAGCAAGAACAGAGAGGCAATTCGGCATCACGAGACGAAAGTCGTCGGAGTCAAAAATCTGTCGACAAGAAAAAAAAAAAAAAACCCGAAGGCACATGGCCTCATCTTCTTTCAGAATTCTTGGACATCATCAACCATGAACAAACCACAGTAAATGCAATGATGCGATTTTGTCGACGTTAACGAATCAAAGGAAAACAAGCCTCATAAAATTTATATGTAAGAAATTCATCATTAATTTCTTTGTTTTTCCTTCATGGTGGCCGAACCACTGGAGCCTCTCCTTCGGAGATCCTCTTTCGCAACGGCCATTGACCGTCGCACTTAAGCCTGGTGACATTAGGCATTTTCCACCAGGAATTGCCGGCGATGCCAGCGCGATTTCTGGGCGCACAAAAGGAATGCAGGGGACTCGCCTACACGGGCATCGGACGCTCTCCGACCAGCGCGCCTCTGCACGTAGCAAGCGGCCGGATCTCCGAAAGTGCGCCCCATACGGCGACACCATGCAGCGCGGCACTTCACGCCAAACAAACTCGGCGGCGTGACCTACGGTCGCATGGCTTGCCCTCCGGCGGCCAGCCCACGCGCGCCGGTGGCCCTCGGCCCCGGCGGCGTTTCTCCTACCGCAGACGCGCGAGGTGGCTTGGGCGGCACATGCACCAGTCGCGCTCGGCGGCCTGGCCTTCAGCCCGGCGGTAGCGAAGGCTGAATCCAATGAAGGCTGGTGCCTATTTCCGGCACAGCTGGCCCACAACCAGTGGCGATGGCGAGGCCGAATCACGTCGGCACTGCTCTTCCCAATGCGCGCGACGGCCTTCGGTCGGCGTGGCGGCGCGGACGCCTCAGCGCATGATGGTGTGCGCGCGGCAGCCTACGGCCCTCGGCCTCGACGCGCGCACGGTGGTAGCGGCAGAACAGCCTACCGGCGCCGGCGGCTAGGGATTAGAAACCCTAGCCGTTTTTCCCCATGGGCCAAACTGGCCAGAAAACAAAAAGGGCATCGGCAAAATAGAAAAATGGAAAAGGCCCGCAAGCTTTGGATTTTCACAGGAAACTCCTTCCATTTTCCATGATTCGCATCAGCATTTAGATACATATATCAATATATAGTTTTAGCCCCTGTTATTTCCGTATTTATGTTACATATTGTAAACATTGTGTAATTTTTGTATATATACCTTCGGTCTCTATTAATACATACAAAAATATTTATTTGACCTTCTGATCATTGTGCATACGAAATAAATTACATATTACATATATGAATCATCATATCATGTAATAAATAGAAATTTAATAAAAAATCTACTTAAATTGTGATAGTAGATTTGTACATAGACCTTCGGCCTAAAATTTAGCACTTATAAAAAAATTGCTATTTGTACATACATAAATATTTTTATGATCATCTGGTCAAATTTTCATAT
>BCLH01003661.1:0-25679 GCA_001602315.1 Zoysia pacifica
AACAATGAATCGAGATGGTCAGCTGTCGACGGCCGCGTAAGCCAGGAAAAAAATCTCTGCCTATAGTAACTAATTTGAGACAGTTAAGCTATTTTTATATATATTACAATTAAGCAGCTATATCCTTATTTACCTTTATGAGAGACAGAGGGGTATGAAACTTTGAATGGATGAATGAATGATGCATGATTGTTTTCGTTCACCAGAAAAGTACGATTTATGTATATGGAGAGGGATTTGTGCGCTCTTCTTGTCGATATGGTTTAATTTATACAAGACTCAGAAATTTGATCTGGTTCAGGCCACCACGTACGTATAATACACTACATCAGGAGGAGAGAGTGAGTCGTATAAGCTTGAAAAGGTTACAATGACGGTAGAATCCCTGCACGAGCAAGAACCCTAGAACGCGTGTGTGTGGTGTGTGTATCCTGTGTCACTATGAACTTTAACATGTTATCTAAAGCCCCCCGGTGCCCCATTATATAGAGTCAGACCAGAGTTACATGGCTTGAAGCCTACAAAACCGGGTGATCCTTTGACGGGTGGGGCCGCGACCATCTCAAAGTTTATTCTCTGGCGTCATCTGGCACCAGATCATCTTGCTAGTGTCTTTCATCCGTCCTTTGTCCAGCGTTGAGGGACAAAAGTTACTTTACCGTCTGCGGCATAGTGTCAGGAATCTCATCACTTGTCAGGGGTTGGTAACCGAGGCAGTGGCCGACCCTGGAGTCAGGATACGTAAGGCGGTTTCCCAACCATCTGTTGGCCGAGCTTCTTCGCCATCCTATCCCAACCCTCGGATGGTGGGGCCGGCTCTTTGGATGATCCCAACCCTTGGGGGTTGGGTTAGCTCTTTGGGGTTTACCATGATGAAATCCTTTGTAGGCCGTAACTTGGCCTGTGGGGCCGCAACTCATAGCTGAGCTTTCGTATTTATCCTAGGGCTGTATGTACCCGAGGCATATGATACCGACAGTAGCCTCCGTGCCCTGCGCCATTTGCAGTATCCGTTGAGGTGGCGCGGGGCTGATTCTTGATGGTCTTCACATCTTGTTGTCGGTCTTCGGTAGTTGATCCTGCGGTTGCACGCGAGCGCGCCCGTGGGGCATAGCCCCCGAGCCTGCGGACGATCCAAAGGGTCGGTCGGGGGTTTAAACTTTGTTCTTCAAGAAAAAGATGCTGTGGGTGCACGCGAGCGTGCCCATAGGACGTAGCCCTCGAACCCATGATGAGGAAACCACACCTTCCATTCCATCCATTGATGAATCACTCGAGCCCGTGCATGTGAAATTAATTACGTGATTCTACTTATGAATAATGGAGAGGACTCAAATTCAAGGGGAGTCTCGCAGGAAGGACTTGGACTCCTGAACAACACCAATTTGTGATGACCACCACGACTTCATACAAACTCCGATTTTGATGTCCAAGTGTTTGTGGAAAAGCTCCTCACGTAGACTTTCCAACGGATCTAGCCTCGCCTTCATACTATATCGGAGTCAGCGCCAAACATCATTTGAAAACAGAAGATACTGCATCATCCAAACTTGAGCCGTTGGTCCGTGTATCAAGTTGAGCCCGTTAGAGGCGCGTCCTAGGGATCGAGGACGACCTCAGCACCCCTGTGATCATCCTTACCCCTATTTAAAGGCCACAGCCACCACCAAAACACTTGGGTTTTCTTTTGTTATAGTTTAGCTCTTGTGCAAACTTTCTGATCTTCAGTTGTGTCTAACGACCACCTGTTAGATAGCTTTTGAGAACCTCACATTTGTGAGATTTCAGATTTGTCACATCTTGTTCTTGCTTATTCTTCGATTACTTGCAAGAATTGATCTTCGTGATCAGGTTGATCTTACTATCCCAACGAGGTCAATAATAATTCAGAGTTGATTCTGCGATTGCCAAGGCACATACGACCTGTTCGTTTGTAGTCGGATCATGAGGGTCGACTCCACAAAATAGATAGTTGTCACCTCACCGAAAGATCGGGCACTCAAGTCCTATCAAGTGGTATCAGATTTCAGGTTTCTCAGTGAGATCTACTCGCTCTTGTCTTTAGTTTTATTTTGTTTTTCCTACTGTCCACATAAAAGCAAAAAAATACTTAATTTGTTCCCGCTGTCCTAGACCTGTTGGCCTTTGCATCTTCTTTTAGTATTTTGCTTTGTTGAGTTCGTGATACATTGGGTTAGTTAGAGTTGCTGTTTTCAACCATATTTTGCTTTCCATAATCATACCTTCCAACTTTCCATATTCAGAATGCTTCAGAGAGATATGGATGATGCCAGCCCCCAAGCCCCTTGGCATGCCGGAGCCCTCGAAGAACATTGTCTAGTGCTCGAGGTCGGTCGAGGACAGTGGCTGTTGAGCCTTTGTTCACTCGACGACGAAGTCTTTGAGGGTATGGGACTTGATAGCTTCACGAACTCTGCCATTGATGATGGAGTTCCAGACCCCGAAACGGCATATGATGTCGTAGAAGAAGTTGACCGTGCGATGGGCGTTGATGGTCGGCACTAGCTATGCTTCGATCCATTTGGTGAACTTGTCGACGGCGACGAAGAGGTGGGTAAAACCCTCCGACGCTTTTTAGAAAGGCTTGAGGATGTCGAGTCCCCATACTGCAAACGACCATGTGATCGAGATCGTCTAGAGCTCTTGGGCTGGCAAATGCATCTACCGAGCATAGAATTGGAAGCCTTTGCAAGAACCGACTAGTTGCTCGGTGGCACAGACTGCCACGAGAAAGTAAAACCCTTGGCGGCAAGCTTTCCCGACCAGGGTCCTCGGGGTAGCATGATGACCACAAATGTCTGAGTGGATGTCGTTGAGGAGTTGCCGACCCTCTGTTTTAGGGATGCAGCGATGAAGGATGCCGCTTGGGCTTCTTTTGTAGAGTTCGTCGTCAGCGATGATGTAGGCTTTGGTGCAGCACAACATACGTCTGGTTTCGTTGGTGTCGGTCAGGAGAGTACCATCCCAAAGGAAGGCAAAGATATCTTGGGACCAGTCAGGGATAATGGCCTTGACTGCCGACCCTTGGACTGTGGGTTGCTTGCCGACCGTGGCTTCTGCCTTTGGGTTGGCGGCATCATCTTTGAGCTTGATGGTTGGCTTGGCAAGGATCTTGAGGAAGATGTTGTCAAGAATTGAATCCCATCCCGAAGCCATCTTGGCGAGTGCATCGTCCGCTTCGTTGTCGTGCGTAGAACATGGTGGAGCTCGAGCCCATCAAACTTGTCTTCAAGTTTGTGAACTTGGTAGTATGCCTCCATCTTCGGGTCTCGACAACTTGATACCTTCATAACTTGATTGGCAATGAGCTAAGAGTCACCCTTAACGTAGAGCCGTCACATGTCGAGGGTGATGACCATACGGAGGCCGTAGAGGAGGGCTTCGTACTCGGCAACATTGTTGGAGGCGCAAAAATGAATTATCTGCACCACATACTGAAACTTGTCACCCTTTAGAGAGATGAGGATGATGGCAGCCCCCGAGCCACTTGGCATGCTGGAGATGATGAGGACATCACTTCCACAGACACAACCAAACCAATTGCATAAGAAGGACCCATGACACGAGCTCGAGCGCGTCAACTTAATTATCAGGTCAAGTCATTTCTCACTGTCTATAGTAGTTCTTCTCAGAATAGGGTACTACTAAATCCTTGTAGTGATTTTGTTATGATTAGGAACATGGGAGGAGCACCAGAACCATAAAGCAGAATCGGACCATCAATCAGGGCTGGATTGTTTCGGTCATAACTTTTCACTCCGGATGTTGTTGAAGGCAAATGAGTACTCATAGGAAAGATCTCAAAGTCTACTTTCAGATGGGTCCAATCTCAGCTTCAAACTCCTCTAGACGTGATCAGAATCGTCAGAAAGGCGTTCAGACCTCCAGTCATGGGCTGAGGCCCATTGTATACAGTTTAGCCCATTAGGGGCCCTCTCTAAGTTAGGGTTTGAGTCCCCCCACGCCTCCAGGACGTTTTCCCACTATATAAACCTGTGGCAGCCGTCATTTGAGGGTGGGTTTTGTTCGGATGCAAGTTTAGCCTTAGCTACTTCCTTGTAAACGCGTGTGTCGACGAGACCACCCGATTTGCTTGATTCAGAACCCCAATTTCGTGATTATATCCAGATCTGTGAGTTGTCTACCTGTTCATCTTGTTCTTGCTTGTTCTCGATTGCTCGCAGGTTCAGGGTTGTTCTTGGCACAGCAAAAACAACAACAAATCGGAGCCGGTGTACCTGTTGCTAAGGCGCAGCAACCTTGTTGGTTGTTGTAGTCGGACAGCCAACGTCGAATCCACCCCAAATCGAAGCTATCCTCCTCTCATCGAAAGATCAGGATCAGCCCCTGCCATACCAGGAGCCCTCGAAGAACATTGTCTAGTGCTCGAGGTCGGTCGAGGACAGTGGCTCTTGAGCCTCTGTTCACTCGGCGACGAAGTCTTTGAGGGTATGGGACTTGATAGCTTCACGAGGTACATAGGTGATGTCGTGGCCCAAGAGCTCCATTACCCACGTGGTGATCTGCCATTGATGATCTCCCTGAGTGGAAAACTGATCCCCACCCGGGTGGAGTGTCTGTCAAAGTAGTGGCATAGCTTGCAGCTGGTGACAAGGATGGCATAGAGAAGTTTATCCACTTGAGTGACCGAGTCTTCGTTGGCGAGCACTTCACTGATGAAGTAGATGGGCTGTTGGACCTTCTAGGCTTGACCCTCCTCCGAGCGCTCGATGACAAGGACAGTGCTGATGACCTTAGATGTTGCAGAGATGTAGAAGAGCAGAGGCTCACCAGTGGTCGGTGAGGTTTGGATTGGCGGTGTCGACAACAGGATCTTGAGCTGCTCGAACGCTTCTTGGGCCTCGGCGGTTCAGATGAAATGATCGGACTTGTGTAGGAGTTGGTAGAATGGCATGGCCTTTCTACGAAGCCTAGAGATGAAACGACTGAGTGCTGTTAGGCATCCGGTGAGTTTTTGAACTCACTTGATTTTGTTGATGGGCCCGAGGTTTTGGATGGCGGTGATCTTCTCGGGATTAGCTTCAATGCCGCGCTCGGAGATGACGAAGCCTAACAGCTTGCTGGAGGGGACACCAAAGTCACATTTTTCTAGGTTGAGCTTGACGCGGTACCTCCAAGGTTGGCAAATATCTCCTCCAGAACTTCGATTAGGTCGGAGGCCTGCCTAGACTTGATGACGATGTCATCAACTTCAAGATTCTGACCCAGCTCGTCGTGAAAACACTTTTACATGCAGCGCTTTGTTGAGACCCGTATAGTCAAAACACGCCCTCCATTTTCTATTTTTTTTAACCATTACAGGGTTCGCTAACCACTCTGGATGGTAGAGTTCCTTGATGAACTTGGCTTCTAGCAGCTTGGTGATTTCTTCTTTGATGGCCCGGCCCTTTTCCTCGTCAAAGCATCGGAGCCATTGCTTCACTGGTCGAGACCCAAGAGTGATGTTAAGGGAGAGCTTGGCGACCTCCTTCGGGATGTCTGGCATATCAGAGGGTGCCTAGGCGAAGACATTCCAATTCCAAATGAGAAAGTCAACGAGCGCGCTTTCCTATTTGTCAGAGAGTGACATCTCGACCCTAGCCTTCTTGGTTGTGTCGACGGGGCCGAGGATGATTTCCTTGGAGTCATTGGCGGGTTCAAAGGATATAGAGGTCAAAGACTTGGAGTCGAGGGTCTGGGTCGACCCCTTGGTTTTGCAGATTTCCTCGAGCTCGATCGACCCCGAGAGGGTGATGGCCAGCTCAAAATTTTCTTGTTTGCAGGCGAGCGAATGATGGAAGGTCGATGCCACAGTGATGACGCCTTTGGGCCTCGGCATTTTCAGCTTGAGGTAGACGTAGTTGGGGACGACTATGAATTTGGCGTAGCACGGCCAGGCAAGGATCGCGTGGTACGTGTCGACGAAGTCGACCACCTCGAAGGTAAGCTTCTCGGTCCTAAAGTTGTTGCGATCGCCGAAGGTGATCGAAAGAATGATCTGGCCTAGGGTACTGTGAGGTCCTCGAGGATGACTCCGTGGAACAGAGCATGGCTCGGTCGGATATACGACCTGGAGAGCTTCATGGAGTTGAAGGTGTCGATGTAGAGGATGTTGAGGGCACTACCGCTGTCCATGAAGACCTTGATGAGGCGCGTGGTGCCGAAGATCAGGTCGAGCACGAGCGAAAGGCACCCCGGCTGAGGCACATGGTCGATGTGGTTGGACCTATGGAAGGTGAGAGACTCCGACCACTTGGGGTAGGTTGGAACGACGAGGTGGGTGACATTGACTTCTCGCCAGGTTAGCTTCGGGCAGCGCCACGGCTCGTAGGCCACCGACCCACCAAAAATCATATGGCAGTCCTTGGGCTCGGGGAAGGCTGTGTTGATGTCCTCCTCGCCGTCCTTCGCAGGAGGGTTAGGATGTCGAGGTTGTCGAGGGTCGGAGCAAAGACCGCCCTTCAAGAATCGCTTCATCAGATGGCACTCCTTGTATAGGTGCTTGACGGGGGTCAGGTGATTCGGGCAGGGCTTGTCGAGATGCTTCGTGAAGTAGTTATCGTGGACGGGTGGTGTCTTTGCTTGAGGTCGAGGATGTTGGTCGGTGATGCCCACGAACTTGTCGTGGTGCTGCTTGTTCTTCTTTGGCCTCTTGCTGCTTGAGCCCCTTAGGAGTGGTCGTCGCGGTAGTCAGAGTTGGACTTCTCCTTGTCCTTGCCCCGATCCTTGTTGAAGTTGGCTTGGACAATTTCCTCCCCCGTGGCGAAGGTGGTGGCGATGTGGAGGAAGTCATGGGCTGTACCAGAGTTTTTACACCCGAGCTTGTGGATGAGCGCCTTGGAGGTCGGGTCGCAGATGAAGGCGTTGATGATGTTGGCGTCGCTCACATCGGGCAACTCATTGTGTTTGCGCGAGAAATGCTGGATGTAGTCCCAGAGCGATTCGCTAGACTTTTGCTTGCAGTTTTTGAGATCCCAAGAGTTATCTGTACGAGTGTATGTCCCCTGGAAGTTGCCAATGAAGATTCGCCGGAGGTCGGGCCAATCGTGGATGCAGCTGACCAGCAGGTGCTCAAGCCACCCCCTGGCCGAGTCACCTAGGAAAAGTGGCAGGTACTGGACGGCAAACATATCATTCACTCCCACCGCTCGACAGGCAAGGCTGATGAGGACATCAACACCAACGATACGTCCTCTTCCCCTACACCAACACAAGTTCTGGTTATAGGTCCTATGACTTGCACATGTACACGTCAAGTTAATCATCAAGTAAGTTTACTCTTAAGCTCATGTTCAACTTATTAAGACAATAGAAATCAGTGTACTCTTGTGTTGCTTAGGAACCAAGGAGAAAACCAAAAAGGAGATAGAGTCGCGTAGGCTGGATTCGGATCATAGGACAGCTCTAACTTCTAACGCCAGCCATGACTCTATACAAGCTCCGTTTTGGGCATTCAAGTACTTTCTAGAAAGCTCATCAAGTCTACTTTTCAAGGGATCTGGCCCCACTTTCATATGACATCGGAATCAAGGCAAATCAATGTTTTGCTACAAAAGATGCTGTGCCACCCTAACTTGGGCCGTTGGCCCGTGTACCGAGTTGAGCCCTTAGGGGAGCGTCCTAGGGTTTGAGGTCGACCCTAGCACCCCCTAGTCATCCTCCACCCTAGTTAAAGGCCTCAGTCCCCCCAAGAACACTTTGATTTTGATAGATTGAAGTTTAGCCGCCGCTGCTTCGCTTGCCGCGCGCGTGCCATTTGAACCCCACCTTTTGTTGTTTCAGATTGGACTCATATTTTTATCTAGCAAATCCAGTGCTTGTTCATCTTGTTCTTGCTTGTTCTATGATTGCTTGTAGGATGAGTGCCCTCGAGGCTGGTTGATCGCGCTCCACAAGTTCGCGCTCACCCTCTGGAATCGGTGTATCGGTTGCCAAGGCGCAACATTGTGGACAGTTGTAGTCGGGCCGTGAACATCGCTTCCTTCCACCAATCGTGATTACCATCTCCATCGAAAGATCAGGACCGAACCTCGCATCAGAAGCGATAGTCTTCGAGCCAGTGGATTGGATTAAACTCACTGGCATACTTGATAATATTGGTCGGTGCGCAAAAATAGGGCAGAAATCTTGCTCTGTGAAACTCTATCCCGAACGCCCGGGGCCCAACCCCATCGGGATTGGGGCTCCGAGGGTAGTCGTAACTGCGCCGATGGTTGTAGTACTCAAGAGTTCGTTCCCGGCAAGACTCAACGTAGTGGTCGCTCTTGGCATGCCTTCTCGTGTCAATGGTGTGGCAAGCGTCGCGGTTCTGTCCGAGGCTTCGATGAACGGACAGGGCCGCTGGCGGATGGTCCAGTGTCTCGGTCCGGACACCGCGGCTGTCACGGGCCGGGCTGCGTTGCTCGGCGCATCGTCGCTGCCTGCTGCACACCTCGGACTGCGGTGGTCAGGCTGATTGTTCTTGTTGTTGAAGCACACCGTGGATGAAGATGCACAGATGGTTGTGGCTTTCTTTGATTATGGGATTGTCCGGCGTGAAGGCTTCACCGAGGACGTAGGCTGCTGCCGCCACGTTCTCGATCCGACGGTCGAAGAGAGGTGTGCCGGCCACCACGATCTGCTTGTAGGCGGTACGTGCTTGGGCTCGAGCGCCGCTGCCTGGTTCGGCCGTGTCCTTGCCCAGGGTGCAAAAGCCACATGGAGAGCGACAAAAGAAGGGCTTGCTCGACAATGGTGAGCGCTCGATGACCTAGAGAGGTGTCGCCGTTTGGCGTGTTGTCGAGAGGTGTTTCCTCCCTAGCCTTGGGAGCCTGCAGCATGAAGCATTCCCGCGCAGGGTCGTGACGCAGCGCTGTGCGGACTCGACAATGGCGGGCCGCGTGCTTCTTGTGCGGGGCTCGAAGACGAAGCTCGCCGCCTTGATCGGCGATGAAATCCATGCTCCCAAAGCGGAAGGCCTGGCCAGTGGTGAACATGGGCACGCGCCACGACCGGTTCGTCTCAAGCGACAGCGATCGTGAAGCTCCAAAAGCGCAGATGGGAGACTGAAGCCTCTCCCACCATGGTGAAGATCAGAGCCATCGACAAATTGAAGTGAAACACATCACAGAATAGCCCCTTCCTTGTGCGCCAATTGTCGGTGTTTCATTCACCGGTGTAAGGATGAAAGACACCAAGAAGGGGATTGAATCGGTAGATTTATAGGATTTAATTCGGTATAAACTTAAACTATGAGACTCGAACCATAACAAGAGCAACCTACACAATTTTAGTAGGCCAAAACCCACTAACAATACTAGTGAAGAAAGGAAAGCAACAAACAAGCACTAGCACGATAGCCACCAAGAGGAATCATAATGAAACCTAAGACTCTACTCAATGGTATGAAATACAGCAAGTAAAGAGAGAGAGTCAAGAGAATGCTCAGCGATTTTTCCCAGGATCTTGAAAGGTAGGCGCCTTCCCCAAATCCACGTTTTCGAAACGGTGCTCCCAAGGGTTTGCTTCACTTCTCGAAGTGAAGTCACCAGCGGCCTGGCTATTGCACAAAATACTCTGGCGCTAGAGCAGGCCTTCAAGGCTGATGTGTACGTTGTTCCCAATCTTCCGTCAGGTCGTGGTAACTCTTCGATTTGGTGGAGATGCGACACACAATCGATCCGGCCTCAAATCAACACGATTCGAACCCCGCAATACTAGCACCATTTCTCCTCTAGTTATCAAGCATGCACACACGATTGACCTCGCCAAGAAGGCTAATTCCTGTCTGTGAATCGAAGAACACAAGCAAGAACAAAGAAGAACGCAACTCAATTGTGAAATCTAAATTAAATCACGAAGTTGGAAAATCAACAAAACGTCAAACGACGAAACTGTTTGATGCGGCTACTGTTTATCCCTAATGATGCGGCTACTGTTTATATAGAGGTTAGTACATCCTTAGGGGCAAACCCTAATAATAATGCGCCTAGAAAAGATACACGGCCCAAGAGCCAAAAGATGGTGTCACAGTATCCTAACAGATTCGAGACATCATATCGTTTCACCAATTCTCAGAGATTTACGAATTATTTTCACATAGGATTAGATCCGTTGGAAAGCTTATTTCCTTAGTTTTCCATTCATATCTAAAACATCCCAAACGGAGCTCGTACGAGACCGAGACATCTATTTTAGTGCATGCTGCTCTTGGAGTTCGAGTCAGAATCGAACCAGAGTTGTTTGGATCTCCTCCGGGGTCGAACGTGCATTGCTGATCTTGAGCACCTCCAAGTCCTTCTTCATGCTTCTCCTAACCCTCTCCAATGTTTTTAATCATGATAAAGTCATTAGAGCGCAATCTATTCTCAAAGGAATGAAGACATGTGTTTAGAAACGAGCGCACCTCTAATATCAACTGTCGTGCACGAGTTCCATTAATACTAATTTGATGAGTGTTGTGTGTATCTAAAGGAGTGATGTCCTCATCATCCTCTCCTTCTTGTTTTGGAGTCCTCCGCGACTCAACTTCATTGTCAGGACCACGACTACACCATGCCTTGCAACCTCCTTGAAAAGGTGAAGGCCACGGGGGCATTTGAATGCAATTACTTGGTGACTCAAAGATCCTTATAATCTCAACATTCTCCCCTTCTTGATGGAAAGCCGTCCTCGGCTTGCTCCCCAAGGTATGATGATACTTCTGCAAATGGTTAGTAACAGGAGCGAACATATAGCTAAAAAGATCATGACTTGAAAACAATGTATCTTTGCATACTAAGGCACCACATGAAGCATTTGTATTATAAAAATTAGCACAACTAATTTTTCGGAATAATTTCTTCTTCAAGCAATTCATGTTATATGAAACATTATCATCAATCTCACTATAAGGTAAAACATATTTTATCCCAGCAACACATGACATGACATTGTAGTTGCTATTCCAATCTTCTAGTTTGTCATCTAATGGCACAACATAAGAAGTTGTTGATTCGAACAAATATAAACTCTTTGCACCATAAATATACCTCTAGAATCATAATTGCCTATAACATAAAAGTTAGTTCTAGTTAACAAAGGCAATTCAGAATTCGAAAATATCATCCTCTCTACTATAGCAAGGTCACAAAAAGAATCATATTCAATATAACCCACAGTGTTTGGAGAAAATAGCAATTTTAGCTCATCATTTTCATATGTAATGGGTGTGAAATATTTAATTTCAGCTAGCGAATGGATAAAAATTAGGAGTATCAAATTCATTCACTTCTAGTTACAAAGGAAGAATAAAAATATTGGCACACAAACTTTCTTTATCACAAGAACTAGTCGGCAAATCAAACATTGACAAAGATAATTGAATAAAAGGTGATACTAGCAGTTGCTTTACAAAAGTAGGATAGACAAAAAATTTCAGCATAACTAAAATATTGTCAGCTTTTGCAGATAGATGTGCAATATGTTTCTTCTCATTTTCAGCAATACCTTTTGGCGTGTTATGATTCGTCTCATCTTGGGCTATGCTTGAAACATTATGTATCTCTTCTTTTATCACATTTGTATCACTTTCATCTTTTTGTTTGATCTCACTTTCCTGCAAAATGTTAAGTGTAATAGGAGGTACAGTAGAAAGCTCCTCCTTCAAAGAGTGTTTATCACAACTAGACATAGGTTCAGAAGATGTATCAACAAAAGTTTCTCTCATTAAAATTTTAGAATCACTTCATATCCGAGGATATTATTTTTGTTATATATAAATGTTGCCATCAAGTTAAAGCACTATCAACTAATGCACTAGCAACATTCAAAAGTTTTCTTCTTTCACACATACGGCGTTGTCCAAATAGATTATCCATCTCTCTTTCCTAAGCAATATATTTAATATAATCTAAACCATCATATAAAGGAAGAGATGAAAGAATATAATTACTCGTGAAAGGAGATGGGGTAGCAATGGTCTGAACCTCACGTGTCTTTTGATAACGTGCGACATCTCTTTGAGGTGGATTACATCTCTTAAGGCTTGCCGACATATTGTCCACAAACTCAATGCGTTATTTAAAATTTGCATCGATATTATCAAGAACTCTTTGCAAAGTACTACTCACATTGTATTCACCTCCTTTTCTTCCTGTCATGGTTAGAAAAATAGCATATAGATAGCGTAAAATATTATTCCTACAGCTACAGTGGAATGGGTGGTGAAAATTCCAAAAAAGGAATCGCCTTACTGAGCTCTTGCAAGGTTCTGACCAAAGCAAAGCAAAGCATGGTGCAACCAGTGGTGGAAGGAGAAACCAGAGAGTCGTAATTCCACAATTGTAGGGTCAAATACAGTGTTGATTCGAGATGGGTATGTAGAGCTTGGAGGGCTGAAATAATGATTAGCGGAACACAATTCTATAACAATAGTAATATTAAGTGTTTTAAGTATTATGTTCTAGTTCCTAGCCCAGTCTTATAAAAAATCAAAATGTTACAAAAATATGAATTAAGATATCAAAGGGCAACAACAACAGAAATGATAAGGCTTCAGAATCAGTAAACTGTTCAGCACTTGAAAATTCAGCAAAGATTAATTTCTGCTTCTAGATCTTCAAATTTTTTATTTTTATTTTATTTTCTCGTATTTTTCTCTGAACCAGAAGCACAAAAGATTATACATGACCAAATTTCAGATCAATATGATGAAAGATGTGGCCTGGAGAAAATCTCAAATTTTTGTTAAATCTGTGGTGAAACTTCGTGTGCGAAAACAGAAATTTCTTATCTGAATTTGTTGAATCTAGGATCGTCAGAGGATGGAAAATTTTCTGTAGATATCTAAAAAGTACTTGTATGTCAAATTTGGAGTCCAGAAACAAAAGTTATGACTATTTTAATGATGGATCTCTGAATTAGATTTTTTTTGAAAAGATTTTTTTAAAAGGCTGAAAACAAATTCAGATTTCAAGTTGGATGCGAATTTTATGGACGTTTTTGTGCATGATTGAGCAGCGAATAAATATGGAGAGGTGGATCCATGAAGGGTAGATCTGGTTGTGATCAAAATATGGGGTGGGTGGGTGGAATAAAATTTTAATGCAAAAGAAACAATTAACAGATGTGACACGATAACAGATATGAACACGATGTGGATGAACGATGAGGAAAATACGTGGATACAAAAAGATCATGAAATCTAGTAACCAAAACACAAACTAATAACACAAACTCAACACTACGGACTCTGAAATAAAATTATGCAAAGGCTAAACACAGCTTAGACAGGAAAATACCTAACGATCTACATTTTTTGTGTTGCGGCTTTTTTGTGTACAATTGGATGAATGCAAATTTGACAAAGATTAATGTGAACCTGACAGTATATCTAAAGCTCTGATTACCACTTGATGTGTACGTGGTTCCTGATCTTCCGTAAGGTCGTGGTAACTCTTCAATTTGGTAGAGATGTGACACAAAATCGATCTGGCCTCAAATCAACATGATTCAAACACCACAATCGCAGCACCACTTCTCCTCCAGTTATCAACCATGCACACATGATTGATCTCACCAAAATGGCTAATTATAGCTTGCGAATCGAAGAACACAATCAAGAACAAGGAAGAACGCAACTCATTTGTGAAATCTAAATTAAATTATGAAGTTGGAAAATCAACAAACCGTCAAACGATAAAACTATTTGATAACAGATGAAAACTAATCAAAACCTATCTCTAATGATGCGGCTACTATTTATATAGAGGTTAGGACGCCCTTAGGGGGCAAACCCTAATAATTATGGGCCTAGAAAAGATACACAGCCCAAGAGCCAAAAGATGGTGTCACAGCACCCTAACAGATTTTGGATGTCTTATTTGTTTCAGTGATTCCCAGAGATCTAGGAAGTATTTTCACACAGGATTAGATCCGTTGGAAAGCTTATCTCCTTAGCTTTTCATCCATATCTAGACGTCCAAAACGGAGCTTGTATGAGACCGAAGAATCCGTTTTAGTGTAGGTTGCTCCTGGAGCCCGTGTCAAACTTGAATCTGAGTTGTTTGGATCTCCTCCGGGGTCGAACGTGTGTTGCTCATCTTGAGCATCTCCAAGTCCTTCTTCATGCTTCCCTTGACCCTCTCCAATGTTTCTAATCATGATAAAATCATTAGGTAGCAATCTATTCTCAAAGGAAGGAATATATGTTAGAAATGAGCTCACCTCTAATCTCAACTGTCGTGCATGAGTTCCATTAATACTAATTTGAGGAGTGTTGTATGTATCTAAAGGAGTGATGTCCACATCAAAGGCTTTGGGCGCTCCCTCTTGGTTCCCTTTTAGCGAGGGACCCGAAACCGCTTACAAACTTGCCGTCGTCTTTCATAATCTCCTCGAAAACTCGAACACCTATTTCTAGCCGGTCTAGGCTGCCAAGACCAAGAGTAATAGGTAAACATCACTCCTCTCAAAGCCCCACAAGCTCTAGAAGTGTATGAATGCTCCTATCACTCTACTAGCACCAAAGATTTCCAATCTTGTCCTGTGCTCTCTTCTTGGTGTTCTTTGGCCTCTCACAAGTTTGCTCCAGCAATTCAAACCTCAAGCACCCGAGAAAATGTCAGTCTCCACGGTTTAAATAGGCTCCAACCCAAAAACAACCGTTGGAACATAATGTCATAAAACTGATTGCATTTGCCAGTCACCAGACTGTCCGCTGACTGCTCCCACCAAATTGTCTGGTGCGCGACCGTACTGTCTGGTGACCTTATCTTCTCGCAGACCAGGGAAACACCCTCTATGGAATCCATTTCATACGACACTAGACTGTCCGGTGCATACCTTCACCGGACTATCCGGTGACTCTCATTTTTGGACTTCCAGAGACACCTCTTCTAGACTTCGTACTCTGGCTCACTAGACTGCCCGATCATTGCAGCACCGAACTGTCCGGTGATTCCTCCTTTTTGACTCCAGAGAGCACCTCTCTCAGGACTGACTGCTCTTGGTCCACCAGCTATCCGATGGCCTTATAGGACTATCCTAGAACTCCTCTTCTTGAGATCATCCTTGTCATCCATCAAGGAAGCCCACCATCGTGTAGAGATTTAGTGGGGTGGTACCTACAATGACAATAGTTACCTATGGTACTCATTCAATCACCAAAATAAGTTCAAAGGTCATGAGCTTACAACCAGCACATTACGATTTATGTATATGGAGACGATTTGTGCACTCTTCTTGCCGATGTGGCTTAGTCTACACAAGACTCAGAGATTTGACTTGGTTTGGGCCACCACGAAGGTGTAATACCCTACGTCCAGAGGAGACAGTGGGTCATATAATCTTGAAAAGGGGTTACAAAGGCAGTAGAGTCCTTGCATGAGCAAGAACCCTAGAATGCGTATGTGGGGTGTGTGCATCCTGTGTCGCTATGAACTTTAACCTATCATCTAAAGCCCCCGGTGCCCCTTTATATAGGGTCGGATTGGGGTTACATGGCTTGGAGCCTACGAAACCGAGTGGCCCTCTAACAGGTGGGGCCGGTGAGGCCGCGAGCATCTCGAGGTTTATTCTCTTGCGTCCTCTGGCGCCAGATCATCTTGCCAATGTCCTTCCTCTGTCCTTTGTCCAGCGCTGAGGGAAAAAAGTCGCTTTATCACCTGCGGCACAGTGTCAGGAATCTCTGCGCTTGTCGAGGGTTGGTTGCCGAGGTGGTGGCCGACTCTGGAGTAGGATACATAAGGTGGTTTACCGACCATTGGTTGACCGAGCTTCTTCGAGATCCGATCCTGACCCTTGGATGGTGGGGCAGCTCTTCAGATGATCCCGACCCTTGGGGGGTCGGGTTAGCTCTTTGGGGTTTGGCGTGATGAAGTCGTTTGTAGATCGTAACTTGGCTCGTGGGCCTCAACTCGTAGCTGAGCTTTCGTATTTTTTCTGGGCCGGTATGTACCCAATTTTAGACATTTTAGATATGGATGAAAGCAAAGGAGATTAGTTTTCCAGCGAATCCAATTCCGTGCCGAACTTCTTCCTAGGTCACTGAAAATAACTGAGAAATATGAACATCCATAATATGTTTGTGCCAACATGTTGGGCCGCTTGGCCATGTAAAGTGTTTAGTCTCATTAGGATTTCAACCAGGAGGTCTTGCACGTCTCTTCACCCTTTTTAATTAGTAGCTGCCGCACCATTAGGACTTGGGTTTTGCTTAGTTTATTCTATTTTCATACAATTTCACTGTCAATATAGTTTGTGAGATTCCAATTTGTGATCTTAATTCAGATTTTGTATTTGCATTGTGTTCTTTCTTGTTCTTACTTGTATTATTCGATTTGCAAGCAAGGATTAGCCTTCTTGGTGAGGTCAACGGGGCAGCACATGGCTGATAAACATAGAAAAAGTGGTGCTACGATTGCATGTTTCAAATCATGATGATTTGATACCAGAACGATTGTGTGTCATTTCACCAAATCGAGAGTTGTCACGACCTAATGGAAGATCAGGAACCACGAAAACATCAAGTAGTAATCAGAGCATCAGATATACCATCTGGTTCACCTCTACCCTTGCTGATTTTAAATTTATCCTACCATCCGTAGAAAAGCCGTGAAATAATATTAGATCCCTAGGTTTTTTCGACCCACACGTTCCATGTTCATATCTGTTTATCCGTGTTCATATTTGTTATCTTGCGTCAAAATTTTTCCCGACCCACCCATTCCTTGTTGCGACCACAAAAATATCCCTAGCATCCATGTCGTCTATCCATAAGCTTCCGCCACAAAATCATTTACAAATTTGGCATCCAATTTGCAATATGAATCTGTTTCTAGACTCCAAATTAAACGTATAAGTAGTTTTCAGATATCTACAGAATTTTTCCCTTCCTCTAAAGATATTAGATTCAACAAGATCAGAAGCTTTTGTTTTTGCGCTATAAAGTTTCAGCACATATTTTACATAATTTTGAGGTTTTCTCCAGGTCACATCTTTCATCAAATTGAAGGAACTCTTGGTTTGTGTATCATATTTTGTGCTCCTGGTTCTGGGAAAAATATCACACAAAAATAAAAATAAATTTGTTTTGGACATCTAAGAGCCAGAGTACCTTTGCTAATTCTGTTTAAGTGATGAACACTTTGTTAATTTCTGAAGCTTTGCCTTTGATATATTCATTCATATTTTTGTAACATCTAGTTTTTTATATAATTAGGCCAGCAACTAAACTTATTTAATATTTCTATCTGTTATAGAATTGTGTTTCACTAATAAATTTTCACCCTTTAAGCTCGACATATCCACCTCTAGTAAGCACTGTATTCGGTCCTCCAATTACTATGCCACTGATTCCAGGTTTATCCTACTACTTGTTGTATCATTCTTAGCTTTGCTTTGGGAAGAACCTTGCAGGAGCTTGATAAAACATTAACTTTTATGAAATTTTCGCCACCCCTCCTACTGTAGTTTTCATTGTAGATTGTAAAGAATACAATTATTCGTGATCAAAGGAAACATGAGATTCAGACCATCGATACATCGTCTCCTACCATGAGTTATATTCTTTCATCTCTGTCAGACTCTGAAATTCACTTTAAATTGAAACTTCAAAAATTAAACTGTCGCTAACAAAAATGCTGACATTTTTGTCTCTCTTGTCTCTCCTTTTTCAAAAGGCAATATTTCATTTTGTAATCAAACCGTATAAATTGGAGATTTCATGAAATATTAAAATTGGTCAGTGTGACATGTGATTGCCTTTTTATTTTATTTCTCCTCATTGTTTGTTTCCTCGTGCTCCATTTTGGTTCTAAATTCATCCAATCCCTTGAACTCAAAATCAATTTAATTCATTTGAATCATATTTGACCTGGTTCAAATATATTTACCCCTCTAAACAGCTAACTATTCTCTGAATTTTATTAAACAAAACCAAAACTAAATTTGGAGATGAGCCCAAAACAAAAGTTGTCCGCCCTAAAATGTTCTACTACTCCACAAAGTTTCAATCACATCCGAGCTCAGGAAGTTCGATTTTCGAAGTAAAACTGACAACTGTTGGATAAATAATCTGTTCTTCCAGCAGACAACCTCCCTAAAGGATTAACAAAATTTAAAATTCTGTAACTTTTTGATTCCTTTGAAAAACGTGACCCATACAATTTATGTTGTAGATCACCTGCTATATCTCCATTCTACAAAATTTCATTCCAATCCAACTTCATTTGGTCTTCCCTTTTCTATCCCAAAATGTTTATGTGATATGCCCGGCTGACGATTCCATCTAAGTGGACTGCGCCTGTCATCCTCCTTTTCCTTCCTCCCCACTCCTCTTCTCTCTCCACCAGACAGATGGACGTGCATTACGCCCTTACGTGCCACCACCGCTCCTGTGCCCGACACTATGACGTGCTTGCCGCGTCGCCTTTGTTGCCGACGGTCGCCCTCCTCGCCGACTAACGGTCCTGGCCACCTCCTCTCCTCCAGCTATAAAATGCCACCGAGCACACCATTCCCCTGTGACTGACCTCAGCCTCTTCTGCACACCGACGTCCCAATGCCACATGCCGCCTCCACGATTCTCCCTGCCGGTAAGCAATCCCCCTCCGAACCACGTGAGCAGCTCCCTCACGGACTGCTACCCCTCTGAAGCTCTCGATTTCGGTGAACCACAGCTGGGACTGCGCCACCACAAAGCATCACCACCGTGCGCCGCCCTCTGCTCACTGACGACGTGGCTCCACCACGCCGCCCACCTGCTCCTCGAACAAGACCTGAGCCGCCTCCGCCTCTCCTGGGCCCCGGTGCCGTGCACCTCCATCGCATGCCACCTGCCTCCGTCGCCAGCTCTCCACGTCGGCTCCCTGGTCTCGCCGTGCCGCCAGTGGGTTCCCTGCGTCGCCCTCGTGCTTCCCTGTCCGGGTCCCGAGCCCTTCGACCGTCGTGCTGCTCCGCCTCTGCTGGAGACCACGGTAAATCGTGGACCGGCCTCTAGCTATGGTCCACAGGACCGTGGACACAGTCCACGCGTGTTTCCACTGGTAAACGAAGCCTCTCACGGTAAAAATCCCATTTTTTAGAATACACTTCTAGAGCTTGTAGGGCTTGAGAGGAGTGATCTTTGCCTATTACTCTTGGTGTGGGGCAGCCTAAACTGGCTAGGAGTCAGTGATCGAGCTTCCTATGAGATTGTGCAAGACATCACCAAGAGGGAGCGCTCGAGTCTTGGAGGCTTGCTCTAGCGCTTAGATATTATGTGTAACAGCCGGGCCGCCGATGACTTCACTCCGAGAGTGAAGCGTACCCTAATGAGCATCGTTCCAGGAATGACGAGAGGAACTAAGACTCTGACAGGAGTAGTTCAACGAAGATTTGAGGAAGGCGCCTACCTTTTGAGAATAAAAAAAATCACTGAGCATTCTCTATCTCACTCTCTTTACCGTTGAGTAGTGTGACAGGTTGCTCTTTGATTCCTCTTGGTGGCTAGCGTGCTAGTATTTGCTTGTTGTTATTATGTTTTCACTAGCATTATTAGGGGTCTTGGCCTACTAGAATTGCATAGGTTTGCTTCCGTTGCGATCGAGCCTTATAGTTTAAGTTCGTAGCGAATTTAGTTCTATAAATCTACCAATTCAACCCCCCTTCAACGGTGTCCTTGATCCTTACACCTGCTCACAAGTACAGGGAATTACAGAGGAACACACATTACTTGATGACCCCCCCCCCCCAGTTAAAACTCTTTAAGTGGGGTAGCTTTGTCAACAAAGCTATGTACTGGATAAAAAGACAGCTCACCCATAAACAAGATTAATACAACCCTGAAACACTATTATCAAGCAACAATCCTAAAGCACAAATAGAAATTTATAATTAAAAAAAGGAATAAAGCATAAGCTGAGAAACAATGAGAAGTAAAATGCAAGAACATATGATTTATAAACATCGTAACTTGGATCAGAGACCAACCACCCAGCCATTGTATGAAGCTAAATACGCCCTTTCATGAAATGGATAAGATAAATTAGAAATGCTGTATCATTTGGATTTATGGAGAACTTTAGTAAGCCCACCTTTGAGGATAATTTTGAAGACCAAAATATTCAAAAAAGCAATCCATATTAATGGTTTAAACAGATAGTGCATGCTGCCCCTCGCCTAGTCAAGACGGATGATCAAGAGAACCTTCATAGAAGTCACCATGGAGCTCAAGTTGCAAGAACCGAGCAGACAAGATCAGTCCTCTTCCCAACCATTTGATGGAAATGTCGAGGACAAGATTTCTTTTAAGTGAGGTAGATCTGTCAAGCCACGAAATTCACTCTAAATTGAAACCTGAAAATTTGAACTGTCACTAACAAAAATGCTGACATTTTTGTCTCTCTTTTCTCTCCTTTTTCAAAAGGCAAAATTTGATTTCGCAATGGAATTGTATAAATTGGAGATTTCATAAAATATTAAAATTGGTCAGTGTGACAAATGATTGCCTTTTTATTTTATTTGTCTCGTCGTTTGTTTCCTCGTGCTCCAGCTGAGTTTTGAATTCATCAAATCCCTTGAACTCAAAATCCGTTTAATTCATTTGAATCATAATTGACCTTGTTCAAATATATTCCAGCTGAGTTATGAATTCATCAAATCCCTTGAACTCAAAATCCGTTTAATTCATTTGAATCATATTTGACCTTGTTCAAATATATTTACTCCTTTAAACAGCTATCTATACTCCGAATTTTATAGAACAAAACCAAAACTGAATTTGGAGATGAGCCCAAAACAAAAGTTGTCCGTCCTAAAATGTTCTACCACTCCACAAAATGTCAAACATATCCGAGCTTTGAAAGTTTGATTTTCAAAGTAAAACTTATAGCTGTTAGATAAATAATCTGTTCTTCCAGCAGACAACCTCCCTAAACTATTAACCAAATTCAAAGTTCTGTAACTTTCTGATTCCTTTGAAAAATGCGACCCATACAATTTATGTTGTGAAACACCTAGTGTAAGTCCATTCAACAAAATTTCATTCCAATCCAAATTCGTTTGCTCTTTACTCTTCTATCCCAAAATACTTAAGTGATAAGGTTGGCTGACCATTCCATCTAAGTGGACCTCGCCTGTCATCCTCCTTCTCCTTCGTCCCCACTCCTCTTTTCTTTCCATGACAGACAGACGAACGTACATGCCGCCCGTGCGCGCCGCCGCCGCTTCCGTGCCCGACACCACGACGTGCTCGCCGCGACGCTTTAATTGCCGACGGTCGCCCTCCTCGCCGAGCAACGGTCGTGGCCACCTCCTCTCCTCCGGCTATAAAACGCCACCGCGTGCCCCATTCCCCTGCGCCTAACCTCGACCTCTTCTGCGCACCGGCGTCCGTCCCCAATGCTGCACGCCGCCTCCACGATTCTCCCCTGCCAGCGGGCAATCCCCCTCCGAACCACGTGAGCAGCTCCCTCATGGACTGCTGCCCCTCCGAAGCTCTCGATTATGGTGAACCACGACCGGGACTACGTCACCACCTAGCATCACCGCCGTACGCCCCCCCCTCTGCCCGTCAACGACGCGGCTCCGCGCCTCTCTGGCACCTCCGAGCCCACCAGGAGCTCCACCACACTACCCACCTGCTCCTCGGATAGAACCTGAGCCGCCTCTACCTCTCCTGGGCCTGGCGCTATGAGCCTCCATCGCACGCTGCATGCCTCCGTCGCCAGCTCTCCACGTCGCCTCCCCAGTCTTGCCATGCCCACTAATGGGTTCCACGCGTCGCCCTCATGCTTCCCCGTCCGGGTTCCGAGCCCCTCCGGCTGCCATGCCTCTCCGCCAGTGCCGGAGTCCACGGCAAGTCGTGGACCGGTCTCTGGCCGTGGTCCTCTGGACCGTGGACACAGTCCACGCGTGTTTCTACTGGTAAACGAAGCCCTCATAGTAAAAGCCCCATTTTTCAGAAAAGCCCTCAGAGTTTTATCAATTCATGTGTTAGTCAAGTTTTCAGAAAAGATCCCAAGACTTACTGTTATTTACAATCTAGTCCAACCTTTTTACGTCCAGGCCCCAACACTCTTTTATAATAGCAGATTGGTCCCTTAAGAACTTTTTGTTCTATTACCATCACGCCCACGTGATCTTCCAATATTACATATAGGACACTGCCATTTCGAATCTCCATAACTTTATTTTCACTCACAATCCCGATTTTGATGATTCTTACGTTCATGCGTTCATCATAATGCGAGCTCTCTTTTAGCACCACTCATAAATTACAAACCACCATGATACTGATCTAAACTCTTCCGTCCAAATTCTAACAAATACCATCCACCGTCCAACGAATAGACACTGATCTAAACTCTTCCGTCCAAATTCAACATCCACCACATTAGCATGTGTTTCAACCTTGAGCCCACCTCATAAACCGGGTTTCCACTTATCATGATCCTTTGTTAGTCTTCATTTGATTTCTTTCATTTCCTTATTGGTTTCGTTCTTGATCATATCATAGTTAGAGAGCACCCATACCTACATTAACATGCTATCCATTGTGCATTAGTACATATTAGTGCCGGTACCACTTGTTAACTTTATTATTTTAATTATTTAAACTAGGTAATTAATCATTGATCATTTAGGATAACCCACATATATGTATAAATTTGATAATTAATAATGATGCTATGCCCTTCACGCCCCTATAGTTATGTCATCCATTTGGTGTAGTAGTTTAATTATAAATGTAAATTTAGCAACTAGTCATTAATCATTAGAAAGCAACCGCATATTATGAAACAAAGTAATTAAACTTTAGTCATAATAGATTAGTTCCATGCTTGTCATATAAATAAATAAAGTAAATATTAAATGGCCCACACATGCATCTTACCTTGCATTCACATCCACTAGTACATATGCCACACATTAGCTTTAGCAATTTATTTGTAAGGATAAAACTAAGTAATAAATTATCAATTGCTAATAATCGTAGGCATGTAGAGAATTGAATAATTAATAAATGCCGTACCATGCACCTATACAGGAACTATGCCAACCATCACATGCACCCCGTTCTTAGTGTTCAGTAGTTGTGCATACACATAAACACCATTACGCACACCAGACATATGCATGTTCACACGTGTACACACACACACGGGACATGTTTATGCCTCGTTACCGTGCAATCACGAATGATCCACCAACACGTGCCATCGTAAGTCACACACACATGAAATAATGATACACCGATGCATGCACTGATCACCAGCAAGCGCAAATGCACAGCATGCACTGGATTCATTCAGGAGCCCGTATCACGAAAACCCACACTATGTACTCACATCATCGCTTAAACACTAAATATATATATTAGAATGAATCTAATTTTCCAACTAATAGTAAATATAAATTATGCTTTCACATAAAATGACACGTTTAGCGCGGGTATACTGTCAGCATACTACATTATACGAGTTCACACCCATATAAAGTAACATGTGCTGCAAAACATCCAGCAATGTATACATTACTCATCTGTATTATTACCTAGGCACATAAAATGACACTAATAAAGATCCACATAAGAAGACACGTCACATACTCAATATGTCCACTAAATATACCTTACACTAGCTTATACTTACATAACTGCATTAGTGATGTAGATGCTTGATAATGGATACACACACTTAGCGCACCCATATATCTGCATGAGCACTAAATAGTATTATCTTAAAAACTTAGATTTCAATAACTAACCCATAGCAACCAATACTTAGGTGCACATAAAATAATGGGTTTTGCATTAAGGCAGCCACCACATCTTGCATGTTTTGCCCTCAGTTTTCCTCGTGGAGTTTATTCAGTTCTTATCTCGAGTTTATTGGGTCTTAGCAATTTTTCTCGAGCTTTATTCCTTTGTACGGTAGTTTTATTAGGCGTATTCTATTGTGTAGACAACGCTGAGTTCGAGGAAGAGCTAGATTTCAAGAGAAGACAGAAAGACTGACACACGAGGAAAAGCCTAAAGATTCTGACATCAAGCCCGCGATTCAAGACTCAGATTTGTTCAGCAGTTCAGGACCTTCTTGCATGACTACCCATGCATTTGGGTCTTCTCCATTATTCATAAGTAGAATCACGTAATTTATCTCACGTGCATGGGCTTGAGTGATTGGTCCATCAATGGTTGGAATGTACGGTGTGGTGTCCTTATCATCGCCCCCTTCTTGAATTGGAGTTGTCCTCGATGAAATCTCTTCTTCTTCACCTATATATGGTTTCAAATCTACAACATTTAAAGTAAAAGAAACACCATATTCTGTTGGTAGATCAAGTTTATAAGCACTACCATTAGTTTTACACAATATTTTGAATGACCCATCAGCACAAGGCATAAACTTAGACTTGTGCAAATTAGAAAAAGGATCCTTCCTTAAGTGTACCCAAACCAAATCACCAGGCTCAAAAGTACTGAGCTTCCTTCCTTTACTACCAGCAACTTGATTCTTTGCATTTGTGTGTGCACTGTTTTGTTTTATTTTCTCATGTATTTTTAGCATGAGTTGAGCACGTTTCTTAGCATCAAAGATTACTTTATCTGAAGGTAGAATAGATATCAAATCAATTGGTGCTGGAGGAATAAAACCATATACAATCTTAAAATGACACATGTGTGTGGTATAGTGTATAGAATGATTGTAGGCAAACTCAATATGAGGAAAACAGCCTTCCCAAGGTTTTAGATTAGTTTTCATAACAGCCCTATGATAGATAAAGTTCTATTAACTACCTCAGTTTGACAATCAGTTTGGGGATGACATATGGTACTGAAAACTAACTTTGCCCTCAAATTATTCCAAAGAGTTCTCCAAAAAAGGCTAAGAAATTTTGTATCACGATCTGAAGCTATTGTGTTTGGCACCCCATGTAAACGAACAACTTCTGGAAAGAACAAATCAGCAACATTAGTCGCATCATCACTTTTGTGACAAGGAATGAAGTGAGCCATTTTGGAAAATCTGTCAACATCTACAAAGATGTTCCTCCCCTTCTTAGTTCTAGGCAGTCCTAACACAAAATGCAGCGAAATATCCTCTCAAGGAACAGTAGAGACGGGGAGAAGAGTGTACAACCGTGGGGATTGATTCGTGACCTAGCTTTGTTTCAAGCAATGCAACGAGCGACAAATCTTTCCATATCATATCACATCTTCCATCGAAAGAAATGATCTCCAAGGATGTCCTCTATCTTCTTAACACCAAAATGTCCCATGAGTCCACGTCCATGCGCTTCCAGTAACAATAAAAGATGAATCGAACTTGCTGGAATGCACAGCTTGTTAACACGGAACAAAAAATCATCGTTCATAAAGTATTTTCCCTATGTTATGCCCTCTTCATAATTCAAAATGATGTCTTCGAAATCAGGATCAAGACAATACTGCTCCTTCACAGTTTGCGGCCCAAAAATTTTGAAATCCAGTTGTGAGAGCATAGTGTATCGACAAGATGTCAGCAATCACATTTCTTTTTCTTTTTTATGTTCTTTTCCTTTTTTATGTTTGATAACATAAGGAAAGGACTCATTGAACTCCACCCATTTAGCATGCCTACGGTTCAGATTTGATTGGTTACGAATGTGTTTCAAAGATTCATGATCTGAATGAATAATGAATTCCCTAAGCCACAAGTAGATGCCATGTTTGAAGA
>BCLH01003662.1:3804-22413 GCA_001602315.1 Zoysia pacifica
CGCCCGCGCTCAAGCCGCCCGACCGCTCGACCGCGCCGGGCCGCGTCGGTGCTTCATTTTTTTTATCTGGCAGCTGCGACTAGCATTTTCTTTCTTTCTTTTCGTGGTTCTTCGCGGAGCCCGAGGGCTTTTGCCATAGTGTAGCCCATGGCTATGATTTTTCTTTGCGGATCTTTGCTCGCGGATAGGGTTTCGGCGAGTTTTTTTATACTCGTCGAGATCCACTCTTAGAGTAGGCTCTGATGCCAATGTTATTATCTTTTTTCGGTGTCTAGGAGTGCAGATCTGAGAGTCTGGTGTCGGAGAATAAAACTGTGGTTCGGAGGTGGTCAATACCTTCGTATCCATTTGCTAGAGTCGTGTAAGACGATCCGACCATCTGCCCTTTGTCGATGTGGTCCTCTGTGTTAGGACAGTGTCGGTCGGTGGAGATGGTAGTGGCGTAGAAGTCACAGCGATGTCTTCGATCTCCCGGTGATGACGGTGGTGCTTCTCGTCGGCACAGCGCTCTCTCATAAATCGAGTTTAGAATTTTGTCGGTGAGATATAGCGGTACAGACGAACTCAGTTGTGAGTACCGACCGACCCTCATCTCTATTTATTGTGTCGCTGACGACTGGAGCCACCAGCCATAATGGGCTGAGTGTCCCCGATCAAAACACGATTAAGTCAAAAGTCTATTTAAGCCGTTGGGTCAAAATGGATGAAGATCAATTTGTAACTGACAAGATTGCTCTCGCGGGAAGTAAGACCCAAACCCTGAGACCAGTGGGCCGGGGTACGCGTGCATTCATCCGGTCGGATTCACACGCATGTTTACCCCGACCGAGCACCCAATTTGATACGATATCTCACTCCGTTGGTGCTAGCGAAAGCCCAGATGACTGCCCTGTGAAGTCGTCTCCACGAATAAATTTTAGCATCGCATGCAGGTGACCTCGATCACAGGATACCCCTGATAACTATGAACAGTGCCCTCGTTCTGCCGCCGCCCTTGCTTCAATGAGATATTTTCACTCACGCCGCTGGTGCCGGCCCGGCCGGGCGGTGCGCGCCGAGACGCAACGAGAAACCGCAGCGCAGGTGCGTGACCAGACCAACTGCCCCCACACGCATGCAACGATCAGCACCCGAGCGGAGCACATAACCACCGGCATCGTACGATCGGTAACTGCCGATCGAGCACGCGACGGGCGCATGCGGTCCAGACTGCTTGTGGACTTGTGATCGTGCTCTCTCGCAGTACTGGCACATGCATCAAGTGCTGCCTCAAGCATATGGGCTAGGGAAGTCCGGCACCAACTCTGTTTCTAGCAGCTAGTAGTACTGCACATATTAGGGCCAGCCCGGAGTGGAAGGCAGCCCGAGCAGTCGCCTAGGCCCTGAGTTAGAGAGGCCTCTTTCATTTTCTTATTGCTTTGATGATTGTTTGAATAAATTTTACATACCACTATATAATTTATTTTTATTCTTATCTAATAGATCAGATTTACTATTTAAACAAGCAACGAATACATAAACTGTCGAGTCTAAAACAGTATCACTGCAGTTAGAAACGTAAGTAAAGTCGAAAGACTATTCTTCTTATTGTAACATAACTACACACGATGTCAATACATAATAGAAACAGTGATAATTATTAACAATATGTAGTTAATCGTTAAAAATAGGACCTCAAATTTTAACTTCGCCCTGGGCTCTAAAACGCACCGCACATATTCGACATAAAATACAGCGTACGTGGTGTACTTCAGAGGTTTTTGTTGTAAAAATGACCAATGCGTCTGCTGCGTTTTCTAGTGGCTTTCTGGCGGAGAGGCGAGAGGACAGTGGGATCGGAGGGGCTGATTCATATCCTCTGTCTTTTTTTTAAATGGCAAATTTTATTATACTTGATCTTATAAAATCAATGTTAAATAATAACTGCATAATTTATAGGTCACTCATCACATTAATTTAGATAAAAAATAATTTTAAATTATAGTGCGTTGATTATGCAATGAATAGATAGGATAAGTATAGCAAAGTTTGCTATAAAAAAAAACAAAGGCAGAGGATATGAATTCCACGCAACTGTTTCCAATTTTGCCATACCCATCTTTAGCCTTTAGCGAGCTAGGCCCGGCCGGCAAGCTTCCAATCTCAGCTACAAAGACCGAAATAACGACGCGCACCCATGGCCGCGGAGTCCGTCCTCGATCGATCGCCCCTGGGCGCACGCATGCGTAGGCCGGCGGATCGCTGATGGATAATCTATAAGCTCCCCGAGAAAAAAGAACAGAAAAAAAGCGTCGCTTGTGCCGGCTGCATACGATGTGTACCGGCCGCGCGCATACCAGAAAACCGTCCAGCGCCACCGGCATGCGTCCGCTGCGCGCGCGCACGCATTAGCTGTGACTCCAGGTACTATATGGCAGGCAGGCCGAGCAGCTGCGTGTGCCGACGACCCGGTCCGGCCGTGCCTTCGTTAGAAATAGGGACTGGATCAAGCCACACGCAGCACGCGTGCATGTCTATCTAGATGGAGTGGCCGACACGTTGTTTCCCTCCTGCATCTATCTGTGGGCCTCATTCGTTGGCCTGAGTCTGGTCACGTCACAAGTCTTTTTAGTTCCTCGTTTCACTCGCGATGGGTCATGTCACGACTACTCACTGTTGGCCTGGAAATTACCTACTGATGCTCGTAAGAAACATGCGTGAAACAAGGCGCATTCGTTTAACTTTAGATGTCTGGGGCGGCGGGCGCGCATGCGGCCCCATCCGCCGCGGGCGCGATCGACAGGCGTACGTGCCGTGTAACGCAATCGAACGCCATGCTAGCTGCGCGCCGTCGACAAGAGTGGCGCCCGCGCGACCTCCGTCGCCGTCAGCCGCCGAGCCCACATCCCGGCACGCCCCTCACATGGGCCACCCGCCCGCCACAAGCGGCAGCTGTCGTCCCTGTGCCCCGGTCGATCGAACGGGCTAACCACGCTTACAACCACCAGTTGCTCGAGCGCGAGCGCGCCCGGGCCGTCTCCAAGCTGTATCGCCCAGCGCGCGAGTGTCGTGGCCGCGTCTCGTTCTCACGCTCGCGCGCGCCTCCCCCGGAGCAGTCGCCGGCACCACGCGAACATGTTCGCTCGCGAGAGGGACGGAGCCGGAGAACGTAACGCCCGCACCGGGGCCCAGGCGTAACCCGCGGATGGATCCAGCGCGACGATCACCGACGGGCATTTCTGGGGGGCTGGAGGCGGTCACATACATGTTGCGGGGGCTGTCCCTCGCCTGGCATTCGCTCCGGAATTAAGCCAGGCCGCGCAGGGAAGCGTCACATGCCATGGTAGCCGGCTGCCTGGTTTCGCCTGAGTCGCCCGCTTGACGAATGCTGGGGATTGGGCGCCGGTCGCCACGCGACTGTCACGTGAAGGTTGCCGCCCCGCTGTCCGGTCGGGGGCCTGTACGTCACGCGTCCGACATGGCAGCGGCGCAGGGGTTCCACGTCGACCCCCCGAGATTGGCGTGCGTTCGGTAGACGCGGCGGGCAGCTGGACGTTACACTGATTGGCGCATACATCGTGGTGCTGTACTGCTGTGCGACCGTCGACAAACTCTAGCGTCCGTGTGCTGCGGCATCAGGACCCTTGATTATCGTACGTATCCTGAGGCCAAGGATTCCCCGTGCTGGTTATCTATATACGTATTTTCGACATTTGGTACTGTGGTACTGCCGTGTGGCGACCCTGCAGTTTTCTAACGTCAGACAGGGGGATGAAGGATTGTGCACGTATGCTTCTGGATTCAGAGAACCGGGGACAAGAGCATATTCTGCGTCTTTCCGCTCGTTTTGTGTTGGTAACAGACAATATGAGATCTCGTTTAATTAAGACTCGCTCTGATTAGGAGCACTGGTTTTTCTTCAAATGAAAAAAGGAGATTAAGATCAGTGCACTGATTGATTTTCCAAAAAAAATGCTGCTGTATGTTTACACAGAGTATATATAGAAAAACACAAAACGACGACATGGCGAAATCAGCATCGCTGAATTACTTACGCAACACAGTACCATGTAGTTGACCTGCCCATCCAATTTATACACTCGAGCATCTGTTGTCCCCTTCATGAGCCCTAGCGATGTGCCAGTTAAAAAAGAGCACGATGTGTCCACCTCTTCGACCTCTCTCGTAGCAGATGAGGTACACGAATCGTCTGATCCTGTGTTTAAGTAACACACAGTATGTGGTGACTTACAACTAATGAGCTTGCATAAGTCAGCCTTCACGAGCGGTCAACTGATCATTTTCTTACGGAGGGCTCGTATTTCCTTGTGCTCTGCTACCTCCATTCTTAAAAATAATGTCGTAGTTCACTTTAAATTTTAACTTTAATCACTCATCTTATTTAAAAAGTTAGTTTAAATGTGTAAAATTTTAAAATGTGATTCAAATACATTTGATGATAAAATAAAATATATAAAATTTATCATAATTTTTTATATAAAACAAATAGTCAAAATTAAGATTTAAAGTTAATGGTGACATTAATTTAAAAACGGAGAGAGTAAATTTTTGTATTGCAATCCAAACGAACCCTGAGCACGTGGCAAGTGGTAAGTGGTAGCGTATTATAAATATGCAGGGCCCATATACTAGCAACCGGTGGACCCATCTTCACGGTGATTAGAAGAGAGACACGAGGGCCCCTGATCTAGCAGTCGGCTCCGTCGCATTTCAAACTCCTTTTTTCTATCCCCGGCTCTTTATAAAGGCACCCCTCTCCCTTTCTGTCTCCCTCACAACACACTCCTCCAGCCATCGAAGAAGAGCGACCTCGAGCGGTTAACCGGGCCGCTCTTCCCTCCTCGAACCCTGCTGCCAGTGCGTGAACGGTGAACCCATACTCCTGTGATCAGCTCGAAGCCACGCCAAGCTTGAGTAGTTTCCTGCGACAAGTGATCATTCCCTCTCCGCCGCCGGCGAAGCGAAGCACGACGAGACATCGAGGATGTCCGGCCGGAGGTCGTCGCGTGGCAACATCTCGGACGAGGAGATCAGCGAGCTCATCTCCAAGCTTCAAGCCCTGCTCCCCGCCAGCTCACGCCGACGCGGCTCCGGCCAGGTATACATACAGCTGGCCGAGAGCATCACGCGTTTCGCATTATCATCGATTTTGTGAGCATGTACACTAAACGCCGTGAGCTCGTGATTTTTGTTCGTGCAAAACTAACCGGTAGCAATGCGCGGCGTGAATGAATGCAGGCGTCAACGACGAAGCTGCTGAAGGAGACTTGCAGCTACATCAAGAGCCTCCACCGGGAGGTGGACGACCTCAGCGACCGGCTGTCCGACCTTATGTCCACCATGGACCACAACAGCCCCGGCGCGGAGATCATCCGCAGCATCCTCCGCTCCTGATTGACTGACCTGTTCCTCGCCGGACGGCAAGCTGTGTGTCCTTCACCGTCGACGACGCACGACCCGCCATGCATTCCCCGGCCAGCGTGCGGGAGCTCCATTTAATTAGCTAGGGTATACATATATCTATTTATCTATGTATCCACATATATCGTGCTATCTTTTCTCCACCTTTTTACCTCTCCCTAGGTCCGCGAGACCACCCAGCGCAGCTAGCCGCGCGCACGCGTGTGATCTCGGCTAAGCATCCCTTGCTCTGTAGGCGTTGTTAGCGCTACGGCCTAAGCAAGCTTATCCTCTCTCACTTTAGCTCGTGCCACTCGTCTCCTCTGCTAGGCCTTCGTGTTGCTGTCCTCTCACTCCTGTCTCTTCCTTTGATGTTCTGCCCCTTTCGTTGTTTCTCGCTCCGATCTCTCTGTAAATTTAGTCGGTGCGTGGCCCGGATCGAGTTGTGTCCTCTACAGACAACCGGCCGACCACTACTACCTAGAGGGAATATTAATTGTCATCGTCACTGTGTACTGCTCCAGCTTTTAACAACTTTAATCGCTTGGTTACGTACCACGAGAGAAACTGTATTCTATGTTTCACTCATGGTTACTTAAGAAAATTAATATAGCAAGTGTTGTTGTACTACAGTGTACTGCCCTAATGAAATGACTACGCGTTTACTTGCCGTTAAAAAAGTGCCGTGCATGTCACACCCGCGCTTCCTACTGTTGTGATGCTATTACTAGCCCCTACGGCTACATACGGTTTGGTGTCACGTACGGCAGCCTAGCACAGACCGGCGGCAGTGTACGCGAGCTGAGTGCCGTGACGTACAGCGCGTCTGCGTGTGTGTGGACCTCTCTCGTCCCACTTGGCCTTGTCGCCCCGTACGTTCATCGATAGATGAAAGAAATCGATGAGTGGATCAGGAAAAGGTTCGCGTCAACCGCCTTGTGTTCGCTCGGCTGTTACCACTGTACGTGTGGATGCCGTCGTCCTGAACTAACTTCTCTCGCGCGCGCTCGACGCCCCCCCCCCCCCCCCCCCCCCCCCCTCCCCACTGCTGCGGTCGATCGACGACCGAGCCCGGAAGGAGAGGTCACGCTCCAGTGCCATCAAAAGGCAGCCGGCCGGCTTTCCTTCTTATCATCGTCCTTTATTTCTACTACTACTAGCCTACTGTCCGTACTCAACTCTGTGTTACGGAGCACTACTCCTTAGCACTAGTAGACGTTTGCTTGTACACCGTGTTTAATCGCTGAAGAAATGAAACATGCTACTAGCAACAAGTTTGGCTGCATTCACGCCGAAGTAGCGGCTAGCTTGAGATACCAGCCATAACGAGCGCAGCAAATTAACGTGCACCCGGCACATCGCAGAACGCGCACGGCTCTTAGGTCTCGCTTCCGTTTACATATGAACAGTCCCTTCTCCTGCAAGTATTATTTATGCACGCATGTGCACGTATATCAAGTAGCCTAGCAAGGCCCGTTTACTTGCCGAGATCCATGCACCGCCGGCCCGGCCGGCACCGTGACCGACTCCAGCAAGGAACCCCCACATGCAACCAACAGTACGTACGACTGGTCGATCGATCTGCAACGTACGCGCGCACGCTAGCTACTAGACGCGCACGAAGCACTTGCATTCCGTATTTGCATAGGATAATCTCTATGTGGGACCGGCCATCAGCTAGCTCCTACTAGCAGGCACGGCGCTTACTCGATCGCAGGACAACGAACGACCGCCACGCCGTAGCCAAGGATCGACCGATCCGGAGTTCGTTGTGTGTTGGTTGCAGCTAAAGCTAGCGGCGGTGCTGTAATGCCTTGCGTTTGGTCGATCTAAGTAGAGGCTAGCCTACTGGCGAGCGGTGCAGCAGTAACACAGGAGAGAGGTTGATCACTTGACTACACTGGAAGCATATGTCGTGTGAATAAAACTATTGGACGTGTTGGTACTGGGACGACCTCGCGGTCAAGAAATTAGAAATGTGAGGAGGACCTTGCTCGCCCGCTGCAACTAGTCAAGATCTGAGCTCTCGAAAGTTAACGACGACTGCAAGAGGCATCTTTTCACATGAGAGAGTGTTAGGAGCGGTGCTATAGTAAAAACATCTGTCCGCCCGGGTGTCTGGACCAGCCTACAACATCTCTCTATCTACGCTGTGTTGCCAACTTGCCTTTTTCTCGACCTTATTCTTCAGAGCTGTGTTCGGTCTTTGCTCCCGTCCGTTCGCCTCAGAGGAGCTCGCGTCCACTCGATCGCAGCTGGAAACAATATTCCTGACACGCGTTGTCCTGCTAAAGTCTATGGCGCCAGCTAGCCCACGCCCGCAGCTTTTCGACGGAAAATGATTGCGCCTTTCTTTGACTCGAAACAGTACCGGTACTTGGCGTGCCGCAAAGGAAGAAATGACGACGCGCGCGACGGGCGTATCCGTATCGTATCTGATGGTTTGTGCTGGAGTTCGTCTAACGCAGGCATACATATTGGACGCGTGCCGCGCGAGTGCGGGAAGCAGTCGGGCTGCAGGTTAGCCAGGAGAGGACAGCGGCATGTGCTCCGGTAGTGGTGGGACGTCGTACCCGCGCCTGCGCAGCAGCATCGTGGGAGCAGGGCCGCGGGCAGGTGGTGGAGCGCGGTGGGGGAGAACGACGGGGCGCTTTCGGCGACCCCAGCCACGCCGGCGACGGGAGGGGACTCGACTAACAGCCGGCACAGGCAGGACCCTGCGGCCAACCAGAAACCACCGCAGGGCCCCCGGGTCCCGTACGGCCGCGCGGTCACAGCGAGCGGTTGGGTCGGCGACGGTTAAAAAGGCCGGTGGCGCGGCAGGGTGCCGTGGCAGTGAATGACGGGTTCGCCCCTACGTCGCGCTGAAACAGCATCGGGAAAAGGCTACGCCGCGCTAGTGTTCAGTAGGGGCGGGACTGGGAACGGGGACGTGCGGTGCGCGGCCAGGCAATCAGTAAAACGGCGGTTGCGCTGCTCAACTGCTGATGATGCGAGACCTCATCAGGACGCGCACAGGCGCAAGTGGTTGTGGGAGTCACGTTCTCTGGCGAGTCTGACCGGTGACTTGTCACTGCCGCAGCGGGGATACGCCACGCCCTGCGCCGCACCGGCAGCAAGATAATCAGGTAGTCGTGCCGAGGGCAGGCAGCGGCCTGAAACTTCCATGCCCTGCTGCCCGCCCACTCGCGGCCGGGTCTCGGGAGATCCGGGTGTCAGCGAGGCCGCCCATCCACCACCGTCGACAAATCTTTGACCGGGCCAAAGGAAACAGAGAGCTCGTTCTGGAAGTGGACAGGAGCCACAGGTTCTCTCCGCCTTCTCCATCTCGGCTGACTGTTGCTGCTGCGCGTCTTCAGTATCGGTGTCTGCGCTCGCCTCTGCCGTTTCGATGCAGCGCCGGAGACGGGCAGGCGGTGATGGGCAGGCCCGCCGCGCCACGATCCCTTTTGACTTCCGGTTTCCTTTGCCCGTTTTCGGTCCGCAGCAGGGCAACGGAGACGCAGCAGATTAGCGACATGTGTACAGGAAGAAAGCGGCCCCTGTTGTGTGTTTGTTCTCCTGCCGTCACCGTGTGTTTGGGCCGATGATTCCCTGCTGTGTACTTGGGTCTACAAACCATGGGCCTCCAGAATAGCCCAATAGGTACTGTGTGTGTTCTCCTTCCTTAACCGTGTCTTTGGGCCGACGATTCCCTGCAGTGTACTTGTATCTACAAACCATGGGCCTCCAGAATAGCCCAATAGAGCTGTCTTCATAACGTCCCAAGCTGGCCTCGTAAAGGCCCAAACATGACCACCATTCCAACACGATCTGATTATTCAACAGCCCATTACCACTCCCGGTGTCTAAAAACGGAGATTTCTTTTTCTAAAAAAAAACCCGGATATTTCTTTCTGGTTATCCGTGTGATTCCATCATCAATTTTGAAGTTCCGTCATGCGCACCAATTTACCTCAAACTGCTCCGTGTTTTTAAGCTGACACGTAATATTTTTCGTATATAAATACTTGAATGTTCTGTAACATGAACATTGAGCCATGGACACTACATGAACAATGACGTCAAAACTGGAACAATATTTACGGCCGTAGTTACAAAATATTATTTAATCAACAGGGGCACGTGCAATCCTAAAGAGACTTCTTCCCCCAAAACTGATCCAAAATATTCCTGCAGTGAGTTCATAACCAGAATAATAGTGGTTAGTATTTATATTTTTGAACAGATCCAAAATGAACGGAACAATGGGGGAAAAAGTAAACTAGCTAGCATATTTACCTAGAGACTGCAAGTAAAAGGGTCACTTAGTATCTGTAATCTTGATTGAAGAAAGGATTCATTTCCCTTGCTTCAGCTTCTCGTTCAATTCTGGCTCTCCTTTCAACTTCTACCTCCTCTAGTATTGAGCGTCTTGGGTTTGAACTCGAAAACTGCATGACTGAAAAAGAAAGCACTTCCTGGAGTAAACAACAAAAGGATTCTAGCTGCAAAACAAAAAAACAAAAACAAAAATAAGGTAAAGAGCTGCAAGTCAACTTAACTTTTTGGGAACTGGAAAAAATGCCTGCTAAATGAAGATATCCCTTTGATTTCATTAGCTGACTTTTCAGTCGTGTTAAACTAAACAAACACATTTACTGAATAATGCCTAAAAAAATGGTAGTAAACTTAGTTCACAAGAGCACCACAGGCTTGTCAAACTCTGTCATCGTCATGTTGACCTCAGTTGCAGTACAGAACCCTGACACAATTACCACAAGGTAAATCCTGGAAGCAATCCAGCTTAAACCCAAACTTAAAAGTTTATCTTATTTTCGTTCTAGATCCTGCAAGATTGGGCTATTTTTAAGCTTATTTCAGTAATGTGGGAAACACTAATGTCATTTTTTTTATAGAAGACACTGAAACTTGCTAGTAGAAATTCTATAATCTGCATAACAGGAACTTCTGCCAGGTTGCCAGTTTGGTAAAAAAAAAAAAAAGCAGACTACCAGAAAGAGTAATACCTTCTTGACAAGATTCTCAAATGTTTTTGATCCATTTTGTTCTATGTATCTCAGTGCGGCTGAAATTACATCATCAGGCCACTCCGATCCATTTTGTTCTTTGTACCTCTGTGCAGCTGAAATTACATCATCAGGCCACTCCGATCCATTTTGTTCTTTGTACCTCTGTGCAGTTGAAATTACATCATCATGCCTCTCCGATCCATCCCTCTTTGGAGTATAACAGGTGTTTACAGCTTCCTGATTCACAATCACTGGCCTCATAAAATGCTCATACACATGCGCAGCACCATTAAACTGTGGCAATACCAACCAGCAATTGAAAAATAGTTTTGCATAAGACCAGAAAGGAAGCCTGCAAACAGTTTCCTGTAGTAAGCATATCTATTCATTTCTCGATGTACATAAGAATTTATCTGCGAAATCAATAGATAATGACGAATCTGATGGAATATTATCTGCCAAATCAATCAATAATGACAAATCTTACGGCCCTTTACTACGAATGTTCTACAATAACAGTAAATATTCCACAAATGAATATCAAAGCATTTCTTAGGGTTTAGCATCATATTAAGTTCTAGTATGACAGAATGCTAGTTAAAGAGTGAAGAATTTTCTAAAGAATCCTTTTTCATGATCTATTGAACTGTATTTTACCATTCAAGTCCTGGAGCAAAGGTGAGCTCAAATAGAGTAATAAATGAGTACAACACCCAGTATGTGAGCCATTGTTGATCGTCTACAGCAGATCTTGTTTCAATTGCTTTAACAGAGGCATATCTGCAAAAATGTCGAATGAAAAAAATAAGAAACAGTTATCACGAAATGGAAGAAGGTTAGCATGTAATTGGTTAGTTGAAAACCGAAGGAGTCAACTTACAGAGGATAAGCAAGTGAAACTACAGGCCTGCAAGAAAATAGAAACAAAACAAGATTCAGGATTACTTCAAAAATGTAGCAGAGGCATTTCAACACCATAAGTATGTGTATCTGTAACGTAGAGCTAACAGAAAGAAAAGAAAACCACAGTTATGTGGCCACAACATTTAATTACCACCAGTTCCATATTTTCTGGATCACAGGATTAGGTCTTAATTGTTACGTTCAATACATGGGGTTTTCTAATATGGCACTGGCAAGAAACAATTGGTTCCAGCACATGATGCAAAATCATTATTATACATAGATAAAACAAACCATCATTGCGAAACAGAGTAGGTTAACAGCCAGTAACGATCCCCCGAGATGAAAGGAAAAGAACATCAGCATAGCTGATTCGATGTCACATCATATGGCTGTCCCTTTACATGAATCGTATGCACTTCCATTTTTGACATGATCCAGCTGAAGGATACACACAATCTCAGCTCTCAGTTCCACCACCCCCCCCCCCCCCCAAAAAAAAAAACCCACGATCAACTGCTGACGCCCTAATCTGGAAGGTTGCGTGGAGAATAATGGCGGTAAACAACAGTTATTCTTCACTCAGCTTGGGACATCAGTCCTCTGCTAATATTAGTGCACCAATAATGTCACGAAAGGCCAGGTGAATAGGATCACCTAACCAACAGATTCCACTGGGTGCTACCCAATCACAAAAGCGTTTACCATCGCAGCTCGCAAAGTACAAACCACGCAGGACGCAACGATTCGACTACGCTTCCTCTATGTCACTTAACAGAGAGAACAGCAAAAGCGCTGTCCATCGACTCAAATAGCATCCCAGCTCACGCCAGAAACCGCAAGACAATCCGCTCACGAACTGAGCATCCGAGGGAGGAAGTAGATAAGGAGGTCGTACCCGGCAAGAGCATCGAAGTTATTGACCAGGACCTTGAGGAAAGATGCGGATCCGCACCGGCCCATTCCCCGCTCCGCTGATAGTAGAATCGTGAACCCGGAGAGGAGAAATGCGAACGCCGTCTGCCGACTTGTTGAGCGTCTGGGCTTGGGGTCTAGAACCTCCGCCGCCGCCCTCCGTCACCCCCCTTCACACTCTGGCTAAATCAACCACTTTGCCGACTTCGTAGATCAGTGTTTGCTTCGCGGAAGTGAGCTGACGTTTGTTCCCATGACTGTTGTTTTTAATTTTTCTTTCTATCCGTCTCATCTGCTGGCGCGTCGGCAAGGTCGGCGGGCGGATCCCGATATATGGACGGGCACATGAGACAACGGGCTTAGTTCGGAGATGGGCTGTAGAAACGTTGGAGTGAGGCCCAATATGTTGGCCCCGGCAACCGCGGCCCACGACCAGCCGGTATTTATTTGAGCAAATTACTTATTTTCTACTATTTTAATAAGTTACCCTTATTTGTTTTTAAAAAATTCTAATTCTCTTATATACTCGAATTCTATAACTTTATCTCTTTTATCCCTTTTTTTTCATATTTTCTGAGTATGTGGATAATTTTACCCTCAGCAAGCTATCTCTTATTTACTTTTAAATTGAATAAATGAACACAAGGTTATTTATGTTTTTCTTTTCAAATAACTATTTAATCAAGAGCTAGGAAATTACGAATAGTATAATAGTATAACAACATAAGTACGCAATAACACTAATTTTACATATTATTATATTATTTCAAACGATAGTATAAACGTGTTAAGTTATTTTTTATAATGTGTAAAATTAATGTTGTATGTTCTTATATTATTAAAATATTCATATTATCTTAACTTTTGATTGATTATTAATTTAAAAAAAATAATAAATGTTTTCCTCATTTATTTAATTTGAAGGTAAATAAGAGGCAGCTTGTTAAGAGTAAAATTATCCACAAACTTAAAAAATATGAAAAAAGAGATAAAAAAGGAATAAAGTTTTAGAATTCAGTATATATATGAAATAAAAACTTTTAGGAACAAAAAAAATAAGATATAGCCTTCTCAAAACAAGAAAAATAAATAATCTATAATATCTATTTTTATACAACTCACTAATATCTAAGCTGAATCATCATCGAGCCACATTATCTTTTTTATTTGTATTGTTAAATCATGAGAATTCAATTGATCGTGGCCATTCATTCTACACATCTTCATTTATCTCTCCCTTTCATCTTCTGCTGATTGACATTCTTCATTTAATCTCCGCCTCTCATCCTTATTTGCTCAATCTAACTCTTCCTCTTCCTCGATCCACTCACTCTCTTCTACTTAATCCGTGGCGGCACTACCCAATGAATATTATGTTCAAATTTTATTAATAAACATAGCTAGAAAAAATTTTAAAATTTTAAGCAAATATGATTAATTATTATATCTTGTGAGCTCAAATAAATTTTATTAAATAGTTTTCATATGTTTTAAATTTTTTATCTATTATGATTATTTTTTGAGCTTTTTTTTCCTATCGTAATAATCATTATCATCGTTATAATTTCCGCGACAACGCGCCGTTAGTTTACTCTATTTCCTTCTTTCGCGAACGTCACGGGACGAAAGCGTTTTCCGTCGAGGCGCGGGCCGGACGCGCAGCAGTCAGGACACCAGGCAGGCGGGCCGGGCACTGGGCACGGACGGAGAAGCTAGCGGTGGCAAACTCCGAGGCGGGCCGGACATGGAGCGACCGAGTCCCAATCCCCAGGTAGAGCGTAGCAGACGGAATGATGCGCGCCTGCGTGCCGGGGTGCGCGCGCCGGAGAAGGACGGCAGGAGACTGCTCCTCAAATCTGCTGATGGCTTCATGCCGCGCGCCGTCCTGTCGCTGTCGGCCGCCCAAGATGCCTGCATGCTGCCGGTGTGCTCGACTGCTCGGCCGGCCGGCTGACTCGTGTCTGAGTGCTCTGCACTCACAAAACCGCGCTAAATCTTTGGCTTTTTATGAAAATCGATTAAACTGTTTTGATTCGGTTTAAATAGTTGATCGGTTTTAATATAATAAATTTAAAAAAATTAAAAATTTGAAAAACAGTCAAACTGTGAGCGGTTTACTTTAAAAAAAAGATAAAAAATCGTTCAAATCGATTTAATTTTAAATTTAAAAAAGATAAACCGTAAATACTGATCGATTTTGTTTTAAAAATTTAATTTTTGACTTTGTTCATTTTTTACGCTTAGTGATTTTTAAGATTTTCACGAAACCCGTCAAACTGCACAGCCGTGGTTTCTGCAGCGCCAAACTGCACGGCCGTGGTTTCCGCGGCGAAAACGGTAATGTGAACCTCGGTCGAGTGTCCTTCCCGCGGCGTCTCGAGCTGCCTCCGTCTCGTGGTTGTACACGTGACTGGGACGACGGTGACGTTTATGCCACACTCCCAGCAGGGCGGCGTAAACCGTGCACCCTTGAGCAGATTGTTTGAGCGGGGACGCATGTGCGGGATGCCTCCGCGCTGGCGGATCGACCGCGCGGGCGGCCCACGCGCACAGCTTTTGTTTTTTTTACGGGGCCCCTTATGCCGGCTCCCCCGCACATCCGTCCGCGGTGATTTTTTCTTTACTACCGTTCACCCCGTCTTTCGCTTTCCTCGCTAATCATCGTGTTCCAAATGGGAGGCGCGGTGTAATCATGCCGCTTTTGTTAAGTGCGCGCGCGACGTGCGTACGACGCAGCAATTAATGTTAAGTGACCGACCTTGCGCTAGCTCTCTTGTTCCCGGAAAGCTCCAGTTTGATTTCAAATGCATGAGAGCTCGGGCTTTCGATCTGTTCAGATCAACGCGTATGATGGTCGATGCTGCTGCACTGTGTTCACATGATAGTTGCATCAATTTACTTGTACTACTAGTAATGTGCGTCCACCTACAGTTTTATATTTACTCCTACGTTAGTTGGTGCGTGTATCGGTGTGTGTTGCCGATTTGACTTTGATAAAGGGCTGGTTAAGCTGCAGTGTTAGCTAAAAGGTTAAGTCCACTTATTGCCGATCCAGCTCGATTAGCTACCACCGTTTTCCTCTGTTTAAAAAGCGGGCTAATGAGGACACTGATGCTCTGGGAGGGCAATGATTCATTTTCAAGGAAAAGGCCAGGACGGAAAGCTTTAGCTCAAAGCAGTTACCTCTATCTCAATCTCGGGTTGGCAACTGAAAACCGTTTCATCCAGTTGGCTCAGGTTTAGGCTGGCTCGTGCTTAATCAATTGAAGTGCTACGTACTCAAATTGCGGCTTTTTTTCTTTTCATTTGAGATGGAAATCAAACCACTCAATCTGATTACATGCATGTTGCTGCTCAACCCTGAACTAAAAGTCTATGTAAGAAAGGCACTAATGGGTTAGTAATCCACCTACATATATTTAGCCACTAAATTAATTAATTAGCTAGCATATTCTATCCCTCTTCCGTAAGATCTTCAGTCAGCAGATGGCGTTTATAAATTTTTGCCCGGCAGAGGTCAAGATTCTTTTTCCCTGGATATGAGTGCATGCGTAAGCAAGCAGATTGTCGCGCACCCTGTTTCCGAGATACACTGTGATACACGTATCAGTCCCTGGATCAGTAGCTGATACGCACAACACAACAGAATATATATCGAAAGCATACTTCGAAAGGAAAAACTAACCTGAGACATAACTTTTACTGGCCACACCATGAGGATCTCTACAATCCTACACCGATTGACCAACTAAAAGCAGAGCAGATAGCGAACACCAGGGCCCAAATCCACAAGCAGACTTGGAAAACAGAACGAAACCAGCACAACATCTACGCGATCCTCACTGTCTAAAACCACAGATGCAGGCGGGTGAGTACATAAGGTACTCAGCAAGCTCCAACACTAAGCGAAGGTATAAATATAAATGCACATTGGTTGTAGCAAGGATGAGGCAGCAATGTCCATGTTGCAAAAAATCAGTTTTATGCAAGGTTCACTACTGAAGATTTCAAAAGGGAGTGAAAGCATTTATTAACCATATATTAATAAGTTGGACCTGGGGGAGTACAAATCGTTCCCGCCAGTTCCCTAATTTTTAACTGGAAGGGCCTCCACTATCCCCTCCAGACACTTTCCAAAGCATGGGTGGCTACACCCACTCACACTTCAAGGCAGTATAGAAAATCTAATCGTAGGGCGCCCGAACAGTAGCATGTCAATACCGTGACAACGGCCTATCCGAAAGGATTTTTAACTCTGCAGAGGTTGTACACTATACCCACAGGTTATGCTACTCCTGATCATTAGAGTTGCATAACGCTTATTCCACATCTACGCAGTTTTCCACAGATTCCACGCAAGGTGCAAACAGGGGCCATCCCTCGGGGTTTTCCAGGCCGTCGATGACGCGTCGGTACATTCTCGGAGCCGGGTCATGAATATCCACCACATTCACGCCTTTTTCTGGTCCCCTCCAATCCCCGGGTATTACCAAACCAGGGGCTATATCCGCGGGCTTACGCTCCCGTGACGCGGGCAATTACCGTCGAAGGCCAGGCAGCGAGTCATCTCACACCCTTCTCCTGTTCCTTTGTGTCTTCACTACCGACCCCCCAGTGGTTCGATGTGGAAAGAATACGTAGAGGGAATAAGTCCTGCCCAAAATGTACAGGTTCTGTGGTTGCACAGGAATTACCAAGTCGAGGGCTAACGAACCGGTCCTTATGTGGCAGGGGTGACGGTCTCGTCCACGGCAGGTGGACCACAGCGAAGCCTACACACCTATCACCATCACCTCAGGTGAGCCCCACCCCACGGCCAGTAACATCCCCTCTTCACCTAGCACCAGTTATTCTAATCCCGCCCCTTTTTATTTGTACTCACACTACCAAACTCTTTCAACTCATTTTGCAAATTAATGGTATATGGTGTGGTGGTGCGGAGCACCATAAATGGGGTCCTAAGCAGATCTAGTACAAAGTAATATTCGTTCTGTAAAACTATTTAGGAACAGATTTTCTATGGCTATCAAGGACACTTCGTCAATGGTTTTCAAGAAAGATATTCATATATATGCAGCAAGTTACTGACATAAATATAAATACCTAGAAACAAGTAGGATTATTACTAACACAATGTTTCAAACCAAAATATCATGCATAGCAGAATAAATAGGCACTATAGGAGCATTAGCAAATTATAGGTTCAATATGAGGTTAGAGCTTGCCTGCAAATTCTTTAATCTTCAAGCTTGAAGTTGAAGGCTTCTTCTTCAAGACCTCAATCTTCAACCTTCAGCTTTGCGCCCAATCTACGAGCTTCTCTTCATACGTAGACCTTCTGGTCCCTCTTGAGGCTTGACTCTTTCTTACACTCAGCGTTATCTACGCGAAGGAAAAGCCTAAAAAACTACTGTGGGAGAAACAAAACTCAAGAAGGAGCGATGAAATCCATAGAACTCCAACTAAGAACCAGATAACACCGCGAGGAAAACTTAGGGCAAGTCATGTATGTTGCGGTGCCTATTGACTTAGAGTGAGGTTCAGTGAAGGGTTAACATGCATTTTCACTAGTACGAGCGGGAACACGGTGTGTAGTTTAGGTCATTTTGTGCATACCTTAATTTAGATCTTTTAACTAAATAATCATATCGTTTGTGCTAATAGGTGGCACGTGCACTAGTGTATGCCAATATATTGCTCGGGCTTTCTAGTGAATATTTCTTGATTCTACTATACCATTGAACTCCTACGCTAAATATATGGTATTACTTTTGGTGCGGTGATGGGCATGCTATCATCATTAACTATCTAGTTTGTACCCACCTGAGTGTTTTACCTTAGGCAATTAATGACTAATTACTTAGTTCAATGTATATAATTAAGCTTTTAAAACTAGCAAGTGGCACGTGTGTGGGTGAATGCAGGACAGAATGCTTATAGGCTACCATTTAAGTAATCACTTACTTCCTAATATTTAACTATTAATCATATGATTCTAACCTTAGACTAGATTACTCAGTGCTGACATGGGTATGCATACTAATGTGTGCTAAATAACGGGGTTATGCTAACGAGGTTATGCTATGCTGTGACGTGCCTTAGCTGGTATAGATCTATGCTTAGAATGCATCATAACTAAAGACTTGCACTAACAACGATAAAACCAAAAGAAGGAACAATGATTAAACTCTGCGAAGAACTTACTATAGAAGCGAATCGGCAAGACCGAAGGTTGGCTGAGGTTTGGAGGATTCGATGTGATGGAGCTTGAGATAATGGTTCCAGTGGCACCAGGATCACTGAAAACTTAGTTAAGGTGTAGCGGTGGTGAGACGAACAAGGTGTTCACGATGGAAAACAGGAAATCTCCCCCGTGGAC
>BCLH01003663.1:0-26131 GCA_001602315.1 Zoysia pacifica
CGCACTTCGCAAGGTGCACATGTGCTGGGGCATGTGAGTGGATTGGACTATTGCGAAGTAATGCTACTCACGTAATCAGAAGCCCGACGAAGGCCCTGTCGCTCTTTCATTTCCGTTATGGAGCTTGGTGTCATCACCTACATTATCGAGTATTAACGCCGCGACTGCGTCATCTGTTGGTACCGTCGTGCAAGCAGGTGCAAAAAATGGATCGGAGTGCGCGAACCAACGGCAAGCTAAGGACGGCGACGTCCCATGTCTCCTGACCTTCCTTTGTAAGTGTAAACCACCCCGTGGAGTAGATAAGCCACGCACGCATACACATTCGCCAACTAGCCACGCTTGGCTACGCTGTGACTGAGACGCAGCAGCTATCGTACGTACGTATACTCCGCTACAGCCTACAAGTGAAATCGATCCATCACAGCTGCGTCTGCCATCCGAATCGAAGCCACATGCAAGCCTGCTTCTGCTCTCCGAACCGGCGGCGCCGCGCGCGGTGGCGTGCCGCGACGGACAGCGTCACATGGGGGGCGCTCTTGTTCGGCTCACTTCACTCTCGCTCACCGAGTCACCGCCACATAGACGCAAGGACACATGCCATCAACACCGCGGGAATGGCCAGGCAGGCGGTGGCCCAGCGCGGGAGTGGATAACGCGACCTATGCGTGAACCAGCGGGAGACGCAGCGAGCCGATCGATCGATCGACGCACGTCCGCACATGCCCATATGCATGTGAAGCAAGGGCCGCAAGGCAAGGCCGCCGGCCGTTACATGCTGTGCCCCTGCTGATCCAGCGGCGGTCGGGGTGGAAACGGCAAGCTAACCGCCGGTTTTGGCGTCAACATTGGCTGGGCCGTGTCGATACCGGGCCACCGGCCGCGCGCGAGAGACGGGATGGTCCTGCACTCCTGCTAGCCCGGTACCCCGGACCCCGCGGCGCGGCCGTCCCGGCCGCCCGGCGGTAGCTAGCTAGCTCGTCCGCACGCCTGACGGCTCTGCCGGCCCGGAGGAGAGGATCACGAAAAGCTTCGGGCGGGGATTACTCGATCTGTGCCGGCCGGACGGCCGGTGGGGAAAAAGGCGGAGACGTCGCTCTGCGTGCTGGACTGCTGGGTGCTGCAGTGCGGGGGACCTAGCAACCTTAAACGCTACCTGTCATCGATAACGCGTGCACCGACCATGCGTGCACCGACCATGCATGCATCCGGTCGCGACGGCAGTGATCACTTCGGTTAACCGGTCGACGCAGAGGCAGAGCAATGCATGATTAGCATGTGGGGAGGACAGGCCCGATCGAGTACTCCAGCAACAGGCGGGCCAATTGCCGGTCCAATCGCTGGCCAACGTACGTCGGCGATCAGGAGATATGATTAGCGACAGTTTGGCTTCCTCCTGATCAATCACTGATCAACAAAAAGGTTACGTATACATTTCTTACTCGCAGCGACATGCAATGGTGACTGACGCCATATACTGAGCTTTGAAAGGCAGAAAAAAAAAACATGAAACTGCAAACCTCTCGATAACCGAGAGCCAGAAGATAAGCCAGAGATCTACTGCAACTGTCAAAGTATCTAAGCTGAGGCAGACGTCGGTTCGTCTTTATCTCCACATTCTGACAGATGGAGCGAGCAGTTCTGATCCGATCGTTTTGGTCGGCGGGTTATATCTATCTATCCCTGTTCCTTCGTCACTTCTCTCCTGGAGTCCTGGTCGTCAATGGACCGACAAATTTGATTTTTATTATTTTCGTCGTCGTTGTGGGTGCACCGGCCTGGAGGAGTATGCATGGAGTAGCGGCCGAATGCACGTCGCGCCTAGAGCGTGCTACGCACACGAAGTCACGCGTTCTACAGCGAACCGGTGGCCGAACAGGAACGGCCTGTCGCAGTTGAAGTGTAAAATTTTGCTTGTTCAGGTTAAGTCGCTCAAATGAAAATGACCGTACGTACCAGAGTGCACAAGCCGGAGTGTGTGGCCTAGTGGCTAGCAGGTTGAAAATCCCTCGTCCTATGGCACCAGTAGCTATCAGGCATAGAAGTATATGGTGCTGGAGCTGGAGTAAATAGATTGTAATACAACATTTCAAAATCCGAGTTGTGCGATAGGAACTATCATTTCAAACAATATACGGAGTACACCAGTAACACCACTACTGTCCGGAGACGCTTTTAACCATAGCCTAGGCTGCGAAACTGATGTACGTACTCCTACCAAAATTGTGCGGCTGCTATACATACCAGAGTAAGGTCGTGCAGGCAGCATGCAGGCCGTGATAATCGATGGAAGACCACAATGCCATGGACCAATCGATGCGTGCCCAACGCAACTCCTCTAGAAGATACGAGGACACTGAGAGTTTGACATCATGGCGTGACGAGGTGCGATCGATCGAGTCTTGAGTATACTAAAAATCTGTGCGATAATTACCGCGTTTTTCGTATATATTTTTTTTACACTTTTAAGTTAAAACATTATATTTTAAATTTATTATTTAATAAATAGAAATATAGTTGCTTTAATATAAATGACAAAGTTCTATAAATATATACTTCGATCTTTAAAAAAAGTTGTCGACGTTATCTATAAAATATTTAATAAAAAGTAACTTAATAAATTTAAAAGTATTTCTAATTTATATTATATTGATAATGTTTGATTAAAATATTGCGTTTAAAGCTTTTTTTTTTAAAGACCGGAGTTGTAAGCAGAAAAAAAATTAAATCTTAGTTCTCATAGTAATAAAAAGCATTTTTAAGAGATAAAACAATTTAAATTATCTAAATATACATTTTTATTACATATAAAGATCTTTAATTGTAGCATATACTTATAAGTAGAATAAATTTATAAAAACTTCTCTTATATCTTTTCGAATAGTTATATTAAATCTATAAAAAAATAAATTTAATTTAACAAAATAGTTACAATTAATTTTTATATCTATGCTATTGTTTATATGTAGTTATCATATACTCTCTTTATTTTTAAATTACTATTTATTTACCGTTGATTTTTAATATATAATGATCCGAATGCAGGGTCACCTCACCGACGCTCACTGAGGAACTCGATCTTGTACGTCCGATCCTCTTACTATACCTATAGATAAGAGTTAGTACAGACTGCCCTGCCGGGAGTAGACTGATGGTGGAAGTCCGTATGCACGTGCGCAGCATGCTCTAGAACAGGCTTCTGCTGACATTGGGCCGGCCCGCATTCCTCCTCCATTCGAATACGTACATTTTTGCCGGAGTGGTCCCCGCTCGTGGTCATCGTTATCCACGGGGGGATTTGGTGGAATTCATGGATGCTAAGCTAGAACCTTCCTGGCACGGTTCCATAATTCCACATACTGCTGGAAAAGAAAATTAAACTTACTTCATAAAACAGAAAAACCCAGAAATCCATTACAAAAATTATTACTGTTAAACTTCGTCGCCCCTGAAGAGCAAACGAGTAGGTAAGTACAGTTGGCTTAGAGAATTCCATCGCTTCCCGTAATTAAACAAGCACGTGTGTACACGACGGCCATAACAAAGCGCATATTCGGAGAGAAAGTAAAAGAATCGCTAAGAAATGACAAAAATTTCAAGCTGTTGGCGCCATGAGCACAGCGAAAAAGAGCTAGTATCGCATGTGCAATGTGTTCGTTATGACGTCGTGCGTTTGCTCGATCGTGTACTTGGCGATATGGTATGGAGGCCATAGTATTATTAACAAGACGATGCCGAGCTGGCCCATCGTCGATCGGACGACGACCTTCCACCAAAACCCTCGTGATGATTCACTGACACGTAGGTATAGTAGTTGTTGAAAGTCGTAACATAGCTGTTGAAAGTCGTAACACCACCCCATGCATGCATGCCCATAGAAACGCAAATAAGTCGATTGAGTATCGATCTAAGGATCAGTAGTAGCAGACAAAAGATCATGGGCGAGTGGTATTTGCTACTACAGTGCTTCTCACACGAGACATGGTCTTGTTACCAAACATTCACGACGTGGACACGGAGTCGATCGATCGTCGGCACGACAGGTACCCCGTCAATCGTGCGTCAGACGATGTCCACGACGTCAAGACGTGTGCCGTGACCATTGGAACTGATATGGAACCGTCATGCCCGTTCCTAGAAAAAACCAAATTTCGTCACGAGCTAGCATCGGTTAAAGAAATCTCAATACGAGTATTGGTTAACCAAAACCATATCCAAAAGCCGCAAGATCCTCGTATCGCCGGGGACCAGGTGGCCCAACTGAAATCACCCACGCGTGCGCCGGAACGCCACGTACGCCACGGCGGTTTATCCGACCCCGCCCCACGCCAGGCAAGACGTCGATCGGCACTCGAGTTGTCTCCGCCAATCGGCGCCAGAATTTCGCGCGCATTTTGTCTCTTGGCGAGCCCAGAATCTCCGGTCGCACGCACGTACCCGGCGACGCGGTGAGGCGGCCGGTGGGAGAGTCGCTTTCGCCCAACGGTCGGTCGACTCATCGCCAACGCGCGCCAGGACCGACCGACCGACGCTGGGACAGAAGACACCCCCGAAGAAATATTGGCAAGCAAGCAACTGCCGGCGGTTGGAGCCCGCGGGCGGGCTGGAGGCCCGATCGAGCAGGCAGCGCGCTGGAGCTCATATCCGCAGGCGCGGATCAGACGCGGACGTACGTGTGAGCCGGCTCGACACGTCGGAATGTGCTGGAGAGACCGCGAGCGCCGAGCGGGGGGGCGGAACTCGACGGCGACATGTGCGTGTGTGCCGCCGGGGAAGGTTGGTGCTGTGCCTGCGAACTGTGCGTTGGTCGTCGAGGTGACGGACGTCGTGGACCACCCAAATGGTGTGATATTTCGAGGGCAAGGAGCTGGGTGCAGGTGAAATATGAGTTACCCACACGAAATGAGGCGGAACAAAGTATGTCCTCCTAAGTAACAACACCGGCCCAGTTTGAAAAAGATAAGTGCCCAATAACAAAATTTAAAATTTTCTTAATCAAAATTCTGTGAGATACTACTGCGGATTAAATTTTGCGTTCTGGGGATCATTACCCAATAGGCACTGCTGATCCCAAGAAGAGAAGAGAATCCTAATTAAGTGCTACATGTGTAGAGGTCCCACTAGCGTGAGGCGTGAGCATGTGCACCCAACTCTGTCAAAACACAAATCAACCAATGGCTCATAGGGGTTAGCGGTGGTTGGTCAATTAGCACCTCCCCTCTGTAGCCTCGCCGAGCGCCGAGGGCCGAGCCCCGCGCCCAGTAACTACCAACGGCCGTGGCGGGGCCCCCAGCGCCATTAGCGGGCCACGTGCTCCCGGGCCTCCCTGCTGTCGGCACGATCGGCAACGTGGTGGGCGCGGCACCCACCCACCTACTGGCTTCTGCCGGTGCGGGTGGGACCCACGACCCGATGAATCCACCGCTGCATTACGTGGCGCGTCGTGCGGTCCACCACCTGGAAAGCGACGCGCCTTTTTGGCGGGGATCCTCGCGGGGCCCGCGGACTGACTCCCCAAATCCACGGCTGCACCTCCGCCAGTGTAATTGCCGGATTCGTTCGGCGATTCATCATCATGCCGTAGGGGAGCAGGCCATGTTACGGCCAATCGGCCTCCGCACCGTGCTATACTAGCACTGGAAAAATAATTTGTTACTACTCTTACTCTGTTTTTTAATACATGTCATTGTTAATTTTTAAATTTAATTTTGATTATTTATTTTATTTATAAAATTTTGATATAAATTGATTTATCATTAGAGTTATTTGAATCACAATTTAAAATTTTATACATTATAGCAATTTTTTTAATAAAAAAATGATAAAAGTTGAATAAAAAATTTAATGACAACGTCCATTAAAAAACGAAGAGAAGTATGTGTTTCGGCTTACACCTATTCACTGTGGAACACGTGTGTTGAATTACTAGACTGCTAGTACAAAACAAAGAATCTAGGAGTAGCAAATAAAAAGAAAATAACGAAGAAAATGAAGTGACACGATTACTTAGGGGTGAAATTATTTATAGTGAAAGAAACGAGGGACATGCCCTTGTGTCATCAAATCTTGTTAAGATAGTATACTTACTCACGGATCGGACCTTTACATAAAGTTTCATCTATAAATTACAGTTCGCAACTTATCTACAGCTCATAAAAGATCACATCCTGTCAAAAACATCTTGACCTTAGAAGTCAAAACCGCGCAAGCGTCCAAGCTCAACCGATGAAAGGTCAAAACTACATGACAACAAGATTCAGCTCGCCGACGGTTAAAAGCCAACGCTATAACCTGACCCTCAAGGGTCAGGCACCGTTTTAGCAACCAATCGCTGACAGCCGTAGAGATTCTTACCAACGTACAACAGAAGGTAAAGCAACATTACTGAGAGGTAAAGCATTTCAGAAGTTGATAAAGCAGCCAAATGATCAGTAAAATAAAATAAAAAAGTGTCATTTGTCCCCCATGACTAGACAAAGTACGTATGAAGGACCGCGGCCAATTGCACCGGCGCCAGCGGACGTCAGGTGACCAACTCAGGTGATGACCGAGGCCCACCTGATGGAGAGTCAGCAGGTTTTGTAGATGTCAAGTTGGTGCCCTCGGTTCGATCCCTATAAAAAAAGTACTATAGAGCATTAGACAAGACAAGAGAGGAGAACAAGTGAAGACAAGTGAAGTTAGCTAAATTGTATTTAAGACATCCCACCATAACCACATCCACACATGGAGCTAGGGTTTTTGGATCGAGCCAAAACCCTTCTGCATTGTACTTGTGTTTTTGATTTTATACGATTTGTGTTTTTGAGTTTATACGATTTGATCTTCTTTTTTTTTGTCTCTGGACGTAGATATTACGTCGTTAATTTTTGAGTCTATTTCGTAGGCTAGGCTATTCGAATACGAAATAGGCACGAATATTCTCTTCGATTACGTAAATTTTGATGTGCCAGTGATCAGAACACCAACAAATCTATTTCACGTGAGAATATTTAGATGCTTTTCATGCTTCCAATATATACGATCGTAAAGAAAGAGAACCAAATTTCTAGCTTTCACCAAAAGACAAAATTAAGGTCAAAACTAGCCAGCGTCGTTGTTTTAACCAGACGGAACATACGCAAGCGTGCATGTAGTGTAGCAAGTAAAGATAATGTGGTTTTATAGTCAAAATTTACTTTTGTGTGTGGTACTTGCTGGGTCGTTGGGACGCACGGTAGCAACATCACTACTCCAGTTTGCCTATCAAATCCATTTCGAAATAGTGTATGTATCAGAATCTTTTGCGACAAAAACACTTTTATCAGAACACACATTTCGGTGTCTCTAAGGAAATCAATAGTGGTATATACTATACTCCATAGGATCATATATTTTGGAGAAGCGTCGACATCAAAGTGACGCTCATCTGTGACATTATTCGGCCACACCGGTGCAGCATCTGATCTCGTCTCAGGCTCTCGGCGCTTCATGCAGTGTGGGGGACAACGGTCACTGGAGCACCAGATCCTGCACCGTGAAAGTCCGTCCCTGACGCACCATGTGGCCGCGCATGTGGTGGGCGCATTACAAATTGCACTCTGCGCAGAGCCATTCAGGGCTAGATTTCTGCGAGCGCGCGGCCATAGACTGCTCGTCGGTCGTCTCCGATCGATCTCCGTTGGTCCGGCCGGCCGGTCCATGGCTGAGAAAGTCCAAATGGTTCGCCTCCTTAATTCAAGCATGTGCACGTACTGTCCACTCCCAGTTGCACGGGTTGAAGTTCAAATTTCAAGATCCTTTATCTTCATCAGGCTGCAGGTACTGTGCACTTGATCATCTGGCTAAGGTTAAAATCAACCTTTAGTCTGAGTTCAGGCTCTTAACTTCCACATTTTTTGGCAAATGGTCAAACTTGCTATAAGTACGATCAAATCCAGGTACATGTTTCTCGCCCGAAGTCAAGCCTTGGTCCCATGCGAACCACGACGTGCGTTCAGAGTCAAACACACCTCAGCCTCGTCCTTTCGCATGGCAATGACCGATTGGTAAAACCTTTTCCACGAGTTCAACCGAACCTATTAGCTTTTCGATCGTGATTTGGTACGGTGGACTAGTAATTTTCTCTTCGATGAGTGTGTGTCTTGTAGGAGTAGCTACGAACCCACTGACGTTATCGCTGACTGATAAATCGATCCGACGCATGCCGGGATCCGAGGTTTCCTATATATCGCTTCATTTCGGTGATGATGAACGGAGGCATGCAGTGCTCAACAGTCAACACGTCGTGCGTTGTGGGTCATGTTTCCAAAGAGCTGTTTTTCTTCGGTTTGGCAGGACTGATGACGCATCGATCGATCTACAGACGATGGAACAGAAGGGCGTACGAGACGTCAACAACAAGACGGACGCCACAAATAGGGACGTGCAAGTGCTTCCATGACACGAACCGGTAATGGCAACAGTGTTAACTACTGTACGGTCCCGCTACGTGCGCTGCTTGTTTATCAGCAAGCTCGGATACGCGTTCAGAATAAAAAAAAAGGGAGCGAAAACACTGTTTATCCTTTTCAAAAATGAAAAAAAAAAACACTGCGCGTCGGAGGCGGCGCGCGGCAACCATCGTGCTCCGGCCGTGCGGTCTGGCCGGCGGCGGCGGCGGCGAAGCACTGCCCGCCGTGTGTCGACGCGAGGCTGAGCGGCCGGCACAAGCGTCCAACGCGTCACCGAGACTGTTCGTCGACGCGCGCGCGTCCGTGCGCGCGTCCGTCCGCCCGTCCGGCCGACGTCGACGAGGACGCTCGCTCCCGGGCGCGTCTCGCTCGCCGGCCATTGGTGACCGGGAGAGGGCCGTTCGAGGTCGACGCACCGGTTCCGAACGAAAAAAAAAAGGAGATAAGCGTCGACGCGCCTCAGCTTAAAATTCGGACAGCGACGCCGACGCGCCAGGTGTCAGTTCGCGTGCGGACGTGCTACGTCACGGCGCGCAGCGAGCGCGCAGCGACGGAGCCACGGAACTCGAAAGTGCTGCGGACGCATAACCTACGCGGTGATACTGTCTACTGGTATATAGGATTATCCGATAGATGCACGCGCACGCCCGCTTTTGCCCTAGTTCGTCTTACGTCGTCCGTCCATTAGCCAGTGGGATGCGGATTTCGTTTTCCTCGTCTTTCTTTGAAGGGTCATCTGGACGTCTGCCTTTTTTCACTTTGGAATCGGAAGACCGAACTGTGAGCTGTTCACACGCGCCACAGAGCCTGGCGCCTTACCAGCTACTCCCTTGTTCCAAAAATGTTATCGCCACTAGACTTTTAACATCAATTTTATTTATTACTCTCAGGTTTAAAAATATTGACATTATTAATTTTTTTATATAAATTTTAATTAATCATCTTATTCAAAAAATTTGTTCAATATGTAAAATTTTATTATTATTTGCTTTATCATAGATGCAATTAAAATCACAGCTAATAATTTTACATATTAGAATTTTTTTTAAATAAGACGAATGATCAAAGTTGATATTGAAAGTCAACGGTGCAATAATTTAAAACCGAAGGGAATATCTTATTTAAAAAAATTATTTAAATCACAACTTATAATTTTACATATTTGAATTATTTTTTAATAAAATAAATAGTCGAATTTGATGTTAAAAGTCAACAACAACAGTAATTTAGGAACCGAGGGAGTACTCATTTGGATTTTCAATTGCCGTTGTCCGTTAGTTTAACAAATTCAAAAGGAATGAATATATTTTTTCAGTTTTAATTGTGACGTTGGATTAACATGAATTTATACATTCCAATGTTAACAAAAGAGAAAAACTCAATCGCAAGGTTCATGAAAACCGGTCATATTACTTCTTCTTAAATATTATCTCTCAAAACTGATCGTACGTGAGGTAGACAGCCAGCCGTTGATCGATCGATCGTAGTACCACGAACGAATAGTTAAGCTCGCTAGCCTCCAATTATTAGCCAGCGTCGACATATCCTTTCCTTTCCCTGGAAGAAAGAATATCCATAATCCACCCTATCCCGTACTACTATTTCAACCCCAATAATGAACTTTACAGCTTTCGCCTTTCGCTGCGTCAATTCTTTCATATTTTTCCTTTTGCCCGCGCCGATTGCATTCGAATCGTTGAATTCAAACCGGCACTTTTCGATCGTTAATTCGTTCGTCCATGCAAAGTCGCACACGTAAATTAACAAACGTGTCGAACGAAGGCACGCACGAGCGCGAATCAAAATTTCTTGCCGCTGGGGCGGGGAAACGGCGTGGAGCCTGGTTGTCGCCGACTCAGCACCTGCAGGAAAATATGGGTTTGCCGATAGTATCTCCAGGCAAGTTGGTACGAGTGGCAGGACGAGACTTGAATGTGACGAACGGGTCTCCTAGGTGACTCAGAGCCTGGTCACAATGTGTTTGGTTCTGGGTCTGCAGTTGCCAGCCCCCATCTGCCGTTGAATTCTTGCATTGCAGTAGACAAACATGTAGGCGTACTACCTAGGGATCGGCAGAAACCCCTGATACATGGTCCGTTTTAGAGTCCAGTTTTAAATTTATATAAATTTAAGAGAAATTAGTTTAATTTCACAAAAAATTCATCCATTTTAATAGAGCGTACATGGTAGTGCGTATCGAACAACCTATTGAGGTTATTTGAGAAATGTACATTGTGAAATGGACTTTATAAGTTTTGTACGGTAGTAAAAAAATAGAGGGACCAGCTTGAACCATCTATAATTCATACAACAGCTGAATCAATATACTCTCTCTGTTCTTTAATTGTGGTCATCATTGATTTTTAACATCAACTTGACTATTTATTTTATTCAAAAAATAAATTCAAATGTATAACATTATAAGTTGCGATTAAAATACCTTTAATTATATAATTCATGCAAGAGCTGAATCAATAACTCTCTCTGTTTTTTAATTGTTGTCATCGTTGATTTTTAACATCAACTTTGATCATTCGTTTTATTTAAAAATAAACTCAAATGTATAAAATTATAAGATGTGATTAAAATATTTTTAATAAAAAATTATAATAACCTATTACTAAATATTTTTGAATAAGATAAATAGTTAAATTTGAAATTAAAAGTGACGGGACTACAATTAAAGAACGGAGGGAGTACGAATAAAACTGAGGTGAGTGAACAACCCATGTACGTGTCTCAGTTGTTACAGATGCCGCATAATCTAATCTATACTTATCATCTACTCCTACTGTACGATATGAAGATCTCGAAGTGACAGTTAGGTTAATCACAACCTGAATGCCTCTGTTTGCTGAGTGCTAAGGCTAAAAACTCTCGACAAAGTGTTTGTCGAGTGCCACTCGCAGCATAAATTACTCGGGCTACTTTTTAATGGCAAAGAGCCGTTTGCCGAGCGTTTTTTTGTCGGGTGCCCTTTAGACTCTTGACAAAAAAAAAGATCGAACGGACAGAAAACAGTGACGGAGACTTTGCCGAGTGCCTGTATGCGACACTCGGCAAACTCTTTTAGTTTGCCGAGTGCCAGCCTCGCGACACTCGGCAAACATTTAACTTTTACCGAGTGTCTGGGTAAAAACACTCGACAAAATTTTTGTGTTTGCCGAGTGTTTTTACTCAGACACTCAGCAAAATCTGGGGCACTCGACAAAATATATTTTTGAAATGTTAAAATCAGCAAAAATCACACATATATCACATCACAGACAATTTATATAAACCACAAATATATATATCACATCACAGGCAATTTATATAGCCAAAAAACATATAAATCACATCACAGACAGTTTATATAAACAAGTCTCATACAAAACATAATAAACATGTATCATATTCCAATAGCTTCACACATAGTTCAATATCTTCACACACAGATCAACTACGAGGCCACTGCGGCGTATGAGGTGATTGATTCGATGCCGCATGATTCGATGCTACCGATTGATTCTGTACAAAGAAGAAAAAATTGCATATGTTAAACAAGATTTAAAGTAGAAACAAGCAACTTAAAATATTCATACTCACATGAGTAGTTGCAGGAGGAGGTGGAGGGAATAGCTCCGGTGGCAAAGGTTGACCCATCCTCTCGCTAAAACTTTGCATCTAGTGAAACAATTGCTCCATCCTCTGTCGCTCGACCTCTTACCTCTGCAGATCGGTTTCCATTCTCGCCGCCATCTCCTCCCTTAGCCTCCTCTCTTCTGCCAGCTCGACCTACAATATTTCACCTCAATATTACAATGCAAAGAAATGGTATGTTAAAATCAAAGAACGACAAATAAAACGGAAGTAACCTGGATTGCCTCTATCCGAGACTGTGCAGTGGCTGATCATAGGCGTAGGGCCGGGCTTGAACTCGTGCTCCTTGCTCGAATCTAAGAGAGAGTGAGAGTACTGGCCGTGTCGAATGTGCTGTCGCCAATGCAGTACCGTTCGTGCTTCTTGCCTCCTTCTATCCTCATGACGACTTCTCCATCAAGGTCCTAAGTGCTCGGATCGTACTTTTGCCCATAAACCTCTTTTGCCATCTCAGTATACTCACTGAGACGGCTATGGACGATCGCATTGCTGTACGTCGAGGGCGGGTCCTCCGAGTTTTACTCGACGTCGAACGTCGCCTTGCCCTTGTGGGCCAAAGCCCATGCCTTAAACTGAAAGCAAGGCTGGCCACCATGTGACGAGGATTGCGAAAAAATAGCAAAATGAGTAGAAATTATGCAGAATTGAGCGTTATAATAAAAAAATGAATTCGCGTACCCATCTAGCCGTGTATTTGTCGAGGCTTAGGTTGACTTGATGGTGTAGTGCACCTGGCATTATTAAACGACGCTCTCGGCAAGCGTTGTGCGTCTCCTCTCACTCGACGACGCACCACTTATTCATCATTTTTTTCCAACACTGGAGATGCTGGGCGCACCACCACGGAGGCACCTACACGTCATTAAGTATATGACATATAAGAAAATCAAATTAAACGCACTAAATCTCAGAAGAAAGCATTATTAATGTTTTATATTTACTTGCAGGTATTTTTTCTGAGTCATCGTCATGGTTCTTGCTTGAGTTTTGGTGATCTTCGTGTCAAGGTACGTAGCATAGTATGTTACAATGGCCTGCACGCGTGCCTCGTAATGCATGTCCTTGACGAGCTTGACACAGGCCTTGTGAGCCACAGTGGCCGTCTTAGCCTCGTATCCGTCCTGACATCTGAAGAAATTCTGCATATAGACGCGATGTATCCAGTCATTATTTAGCAATGTCAAATAAAAACTAAATGTAATGCGAGGAATACTTACCCACAGCTCAGCCGTCACCCGCTCCACCTTGTTGCGAAAGACCCTGTCGTCCCAATCTGGTACATCGAGAAAGGCGATGTAGTGGTCTCATGTATAAGCCGGCTCATGCCCTCCGCCATACGCAACCTGGCCTGAAAAGTGTAGCCTGCACAAAAGACTAAGGATGCCATTGACATGACGTTTATGATCACTGCAGCCACAAGCATTCAACCTCTGCTCAAGTGATTAAGATAAATTATTAGTTTCTATTGTGATTTTCAACATATCAAATGGAAAATAAATGACAACTTATTAAGTTACTTATCTAGCACCAGTGGGTCAAATCAGCGGGCGTCTCATGAGGTATCGGTCGGGTCGAGAGGGTAGAGGGACCTCGCAACCAGACACCTGACGTTCCAGAGGAAGCTAAACCCCTGTCGCCTCCTCCTGCTCCTCCTGCTCATCCTGCTCCTGCTCCTCCTCGAGAGACGATGGAGGTACAGGCGACGATGGAGCTACATGTGCCTTGCCTCTCCCTCGACCTCTGCCTCCACCCTTTCCTCGACTCTTGCTAGACCCCTCAGCTTCATCAGAACCTCTTTTGTATAGCGATTTTATCTTCCTGAAATCGCCCACCATCTTTGCCCAATCACCTACAATTAAAAAGAGCAAACCAATCAGCATAGATAAACAAAATGTATTAAAAGAAAATGCAAAAAAAATTAGAAAATGAACTAGTATTAAAAAATAAAAATTAATTATTAGTACGGATCATACATATATTAAAAATAATCATCATGATCGAGATTAGCTGGATCATAAGTTTCATCATCACTATCACCAATGTCAATATAATCGTGCCCGTGCTTCGAAGGAGGAATGGTGTCATCACTGTCATTGTCTAAATATAATCGCTTAAGTAATTCTAAGTCCTTCACATTATGAACCTCATCTCCAGCATCCTCGTCGATAGCCTTTTCATTGTCTACCTCCATTCCAATCGCTTCGGTTAGGTCTATCTCAAAAGTACTTTCTAGCCCATTTTTTTTTGAAAGAACTCTCCGTCATATGTGTTGTAATCTTTATTGTTTAGGACCGGTAATTTACCGTGTGGAGATACCTTGTACACAACATCCTAACCCTTAAGACAGTCGTCGGTTTGGCACGGGTAAGAGAGATAATAAACTTGTGTGGCCTGTTGAGCCACAATATAGACATTATCTCCTAGTAAGACGGATGATTGTCGAATTTCGACTAACCCAAGATTAAGGTTCCGTCTCACTACTTCAGGATCAAACCAATGTCATTTGAATATAACAGGATTAAAAGGTTTGTAACCATGAAACGTGAGTTCATATATTTCTTCAACTCTTCCATAATACTCGACCTCATCAAGGCCTTGCGTAAAAACTACAGTATTTGTCGTTCTTCGATTGGACCGACTATGCTCATGTTTTATTGTGTGAAAACGATATCCATTCACATCATAACCGGTAAATGACTTGACCCTACAGGCACAGTCGTCGACGACCTGTCTCAACTCGACACTCATAGACGCATCAGTTTGGCTCTGCGAGATAAATCAAGATAGTTCGTTATATTATTTACACATACGAGCAACTTGTAATGTCAAACTAAGTACGAGGTAAATTGGACAGTACCTTATGTTTGAACCAAGACATAAAATCGGACATTTCATTTCTCGCACCCTGTCTAAGAAGTGTCTCAGCTTCCTGCGGGGTAGGTTCCTTTGATTCACGCCAGAATTGATGATGAAATTCCTGTTTGTACGGCTCCACTTCGGAAAGGTTGGTCAACACATATACCATAATATTGCGCCACTCTTCATGTTTTAAGGTCTTATGGGTCGCATCACTTGCACTTTCGAGTTGCCCTCGAAAAATGCTGAGGTTTGATTCGTCTTCGCCCGCATTGTAATGAGCGGTTGAGTTATGCATGCTAGGAAAGTTGTCACAATAGTATTTTGTTGTGAAGTTTGACACCTCTAGAATGTATGCCTCTGCGATGGAAGCTTCAATTTTGCATTTATTTTTACATGTAGTTCGAAGAACCTTTTGACATCTCTCAATTGAATAGCACCAACGAACCTGCACATGCCCCCCCATTCATGCCTCGTACAAGATGTGCAAAATCAAATGCTGCATCGGATTAAAGTAGCCGGGTAGAAAGATCTTCTCCAACTTACAGAGCAACACATGTGTCATTCTCTCCATGTCTGCAATCACGGTCCGAGATGACTCCTTAGCACAAAGCTGATGGAATAAATTGCTCAACTCTGCCAGCACTAGCTAGACGTGCTCAGAGATATAGCCTCGAACCATCATCGGAGGAAGCCGCTCAAGCCATATGTGGTAGTCATGACTCTTTAGCTCATTGATTCGCATAGTAGATAAGTTCACTCTTCTCCTCATATTCGATGCATACCTATTAGGGAACATTAAAGTTTAGAACCATTTTAGTACTTCCCTCCTTTGTGGCCTCTTCAGGACGAATTTGGCCTTAGGCTTCCTCCATGACTTGCCGCCTCTACGAGGCGTCATTTTTTACTTTGGTCTATCGCATAACATTGCTAGATCCAATCTAGCTTTAACGTTGTCCTTTGTCTTATCAAGAATGTTCATGATTGTTGTCCAAAGGGCTTCGGCAACATTCTTTTCAGTGTGCATTACATCAATGTTATGTGAAAGTAGAAGGTCATCAAAATAGGGAAGCCTCCACAAGCCGACTTCTGAATCTAGGCATGTTGCTCACCATATCCCACAAAATCACCTTCTTGTTCACTAACCTCGAGAGCATTTATTTGAGCACGAACTGCGATGCTTGTCATCATCTGCGGTACCCGGATCCTGGCACTTGGCAAATAACTGGTTTGCCGAGTGCCAAATCGGTTTTGCGGAGTGTCAGATCGGGTTTGTCGAGTGCCCGGATCTTAGCACTCGGCAAACATAAAGTACTCTTTTTTTTTGAAAACCGTCAGGTTTGCTGAGTGTTCAGCTTAGGGCACTCAGTAAAGATTTTGTTTGCCGAGTGTTTACTGGCTGACACTCGGCAAACTGTGTTTTTTTATTCTTTTATTATTTTCTATAACGTGTTTTATTAAATTTATTCGAATATGCTTTGAAAATACCTTATCAAATTCACTCAACAATGCATATTCTATGCTTGTACGAATATTAGACCATTATTTCATGCAGTTATACCTCAAAATCATTTTATACCAATTAAAATTTTATAATTGTAGTAAATTGATTAAAATTATCAAACAGATTCGAAAATTCACCAAAATTTCACATGAAACAATCTATGTTGGTTATTTCATATACAAAAAGTTTTGAATAAAAACCTCAACTCGACCATCACTTTGACTCTAAATCTCAAAAAATTCTTCTCAATAGTAAGATTCTTGTTTGGAGATGCTTCGATTTCTAAGCAGCGTATGTGACAACTTATGTGAAACGTGCTCAATTTTTTTATCACATGTTCCGCATATGATATCATGAGATCTTGACAAATCTCGTGATTTTTAGACTTTATTTGTTTTTTTTATAGAATTTTAAAACAATTGAGCCACACGTTTATAGTCATGTTTCATCGACAAACATGTTCGAAGTTTTCTATTACTTCCCGGATAAAGACTCACATTAAACTCAATAATATGAATATAATTTTTTTATTCATTTTATTGCATTATTTGAATCACTTACAGTCCAAATTTGACTTATCTTCAAAAATTCTATTAACTGAAATTAATTAATTAAATATAGCAAAAAGACCAAAAAATGTACCAAATTTTAACATGGAGTCGCATACACAGCATGTGGGCAGAAAAAAGTTAGGATGGCAGGTGAGAAAAAAAATCAAATTCTTTGCCGAGTGTTAAAAAAACACTCGGCAAAATATCTTTTTGTCGAGTGTTCCGAGAATACACTCGACAAAATAGCCTTTTGCCGAGTGTCAAAGACTGGCACTCGACAAAGAGCTGATTTTTGCCGAGTGTCAAATATAGGCACTCGGCAAACCGTAACGATCGCAAACGGACGTCAGTTTTGCTGAGTGCACGATACCTGACACTCGGCAAACAAAAGGTTTGTCGAGTGCTGCACCTATAACACTCGGTAAAGAAGGGCTTTGCCAAGTATTTTCTGTACGTTGTGTGTTGTTGTTATGACACTCGGCAAATATCTAATTTACCAAGTGACTGTGAAATTGCACTCGACAAACCTCAGTACACTCGGCAAAGAGCCTGTCAACTTGTGCAGTCCACTGAGTTTGCCTTTGGCGCCAAGTTTGAAATTTAACTTTTGGATTCGTTCACTTGAGCCATAACCACTAATCCCACGTTACCTACAATCCAAGAATCTACGCCATCAGTTAGCCAAGAATCTACAAAAGAAAAAAAAAGGCACAAGTGATTACACATCCCATTGTCTTCCTCATCCTGTGTTACGCTGCTGCTAATTCACTGAACTGCGTCCTGATCAACTTGTTGCGTGCAGTAGGTAAAAGGAACAAAGCTATCTATTCAATCATTGGTGGTTACTCTGTTGTACTAGCTGAAACAATGAAGTCTTGAAATGTCACAATTGAAACTGAGTAGATTATTCAGATGATATATTTGGGAAATATGATTGATATCTAACTTTTTCCCCATCCATCTCGGTATTGCGCATTGTCCTACATTACCATCTACTGCTCAAATAAATATAGAGTAACGACAAAAGTCTTTAAAAAAACACTAAAAGGCTGATATTGCTAGATTCAACCAATATTATATTTTAAGTTGCAAATTGACTTGTATTTTAAGCGCTGAGCTGACGCATCATTTCGCAATACACTTATTCCATAAGATTTTTTTTGATAAATTAGATTGATGCATTCTCAGTAAATCTATAGCATTGGAAGTATCACGTGGTGTAACTAAGCTTTAGTTGTTATTTCTGTATTAGTGACCTGTTGATTTATTAAATATCGCAAATACAAACTCGATATAGGCCAGTCTGAGTTATTATTGAACTAACTGTCTCCCTTTTTAACGTCCTTTGTTGGTGGCTAATGTGAACTTTTGAAGCTGAAAAGTAACACTGAAGCAAAATCTCGATCTGCAAAAGCGCTGGCAGAAAGGGATCGGAGTGCAAAAAGATTTCAGCATCAAATTGGAAGATAAAAAGTGGTGACGGCCCACAGATTATGGCTAATTTTGACATCAGCGACTACGAGTTCCGGTCGGTATGTTCCAGGCCAGTTAGGCAGCAGCGACACCAACAAATAACGCCAGATAATGCCAATTTTATTCCCAGCTTCGCAATGTGCTGGCATATTTTATTTACCACTCTGTTGTGAAAACTCTATTTTACTACGAATAGTAAAAATTAAATTTAAAAATTAATTACGATATCAATTAAAAACAGATAAAATACTAAGTAATAACAATTTTTTTTTTGCCCCTGAGAAGAGAGAGGGACTGGGGCTTTCAAACAACCCCACGCCTCCCCCCCCCCCCCCCCCCCCCCCCCCTCCACCCCCCCCCCCCCCCCCCCCCCCCCCCCCCCCCAAGCTTATTTAAGCCCTCGTCGCCTCCCCACAGTCCGTCCTAAAAACCTCATTCCTCCCTTGGGAGCTCGCATCCAGCTCGTGGCCCTTGCCAGCACACGGGCTCGCATAGTGCTTAGTTACTCAGCTTTCCTGCCGGGACCCTCCCCTGTTCCTCGGCCGGAGCAGAGTCGAGAACCGAGAGCCGAGAGCTCAGGAGTCAGGACAGCAGGAAGACGACGGCCATGAAGTATGTGGTGGTGACCGGCGGGGTGGTGAGCGGCCTCGGCAAGGGCGTGACGGCCAGCAGCATCGGCGTCGTGCTCAAGAGCTGCGGCCTCCGCGTCACCACCATCAAGATCGGTAGCCATTCTGTCCCCCTCTCGCCTCCTGACGATTTGTACTCTGGGTGCTCTGGTTTTGGGGCGTTTTGGCACGAAACAGCGGCCGCCACGAGCGGAAATTCCCACAAAGAAAAAGGCCCGATTTTTCTTTTCGGTGGAAGTGGTTTGATTTTTCCAGTAACCGGGTTCGCGTGATCTCGCTGTGCCGTTTGCTACGGTCTCGCTTGGACTTGAGCCCAGGCCCGAACGATTCCTTCTTTCTTTTTCTCCCTTTTTTTTTCGTCGTTACAGCTATGGACGGAGTCCTATTTTGGGCAAACGACGCAGCGTTTCCGGAAACCGGGGAGCTGTCTGGTGCGTGCCATGGTCGCGTGGCTATCTCTCGTGTGAATGGCCTCTGGTTGTTTTTACGTGTCATCTTAGTTGGAGCTGAAAACGAAATTGCTTCGATGATAATTTGCTCGAACGGTCAAACGATGGCTTTTTATTGCTCTTGTTCTTCAATTTTTTTTTACCGCCTCATTTTTTTGTTCTTCAAAAAAATTGCCTTAAAACGAATGCATTTTGATTAGTAGTGTAAAAGAGTGAGCGTATGAATACCCTCTAAACGTATTAGTATATTTTAAGAAAATACACAAAGTTTTCAAAATCATCCTCACATTTGAAAAGGTACTATGTAGAGTTTATATTTCTAAACTAAAGAGGTTCGGAGGGTAACCTTAGGTGCACATTTTTACCTCCCCCTCCGCCTTATTTTTGATTTTGATGCAGTCCATGAGTGTTAGTTATTGCTCATCATCACTGTACTGAAGTGTTTCTTTGCCTTTCACTACTTTCAGTTTACTTGTACAGCTAGAGACTTTCTGCCACATGATCCATAACTAATAGATTAACTGGAGCCTTTTACTCGTTGTTTTAGACTTGCTTTCATTCATCTGTTTCGGTAGCGTGTTTTGCATTGTTGGTTGGCGAATTCTTTTGGGTATCGTCAATTTTTTTTATGGTAAATAAGCTGTCTAGCCTTTGTTTTTTTATGTTGGCTGATCGTTGTTATCTAGACGAAACGGATATGATTTGGTGTCACGATCTTTTAGGGCCCTAAAAGAGACAAAATCATCAAACATGTCACCTAATGCATTAAAATTGTTCTGACTATTTTTTAGTGTTTCTTGAAGTGTTCATTTGCGCAAGTACAGATTTTTGAAATGGCTGCAAATTTTGTACCCTTGTTTGGTTAAGTTGAGAAAGAGAACGACTCATTCTAACACCACAGAGCATCAATTTGTACATTCCTTAGTTGCTCAAGAATTTAGTTGTAGAGTTTTTTTAAATAGTTCAGAGTATAGGGTAAGGATCACTTGCTGTTCTTAATTTCTTATAGTGCTTCATTTGTGACTAATCTGCAGATCCATACCTCAACACTGATGCTGGAACCATGTCTCCGTTCGAGCATGGTGAGGTGTTTGTTTTGGATGATGGTGGAGAGGTAACTACAAGCTGCTCCAGTATATCCTCTCATAAAAAAATTGGTGTCATCATGAATGAGCTCCGAGTATTTAGTATACCAACTAACGGACAAAATATTCAAAAAATTATTTTGTCACGCAGTTCCATGTTTCTGAAACAACGATAACTATGTGGATATGATCTCTTTGGCTGATTTGTCATACTCATTTTCTTTTCTTGAAGGTTGACTTGGACCTTGGAAACTATGAACGTTTTCTGGATATCAAATTGACCCGTGACCACAATGTAACTACAGGAAAGATCTATCAGGTAATTGGGCAGATCAGTCCTAATCCATGTGCAATTAGAACCTTTGTAGAAAATTGTCTGTAGTCAAAAGGTACCTTTACACAAAAAGAAGGGAAAGTTATATTCGTTTTTACTTTGGATTAACAAATTCTTGGCATTATATCTATATATGCAAGTTACTGAACATTTGATTGACTGAATGCACATGGAACCCACAGATCTTTATTGAGTCACGTTACAGTTTCATCGTAAGATCCACAGCAGTACAATTATGCATGTGCCGAATCATCCGGACGTCTCCACTGTTATGGACAGTTTCAACCGCCACATGGTGGTTTAATTGTTGAGTTATGCTCTGTTGGCAGTTTCTGTCAACTTGCAAATAAAAAATCTTTTTTCTGTTGATAACCTGAATTTTGTACAGGATGTGAAGTAGACTAGGTAACTAGGATCAAAACTATAGTTGCAACAGCACCAGTAGCAGTTAGCCATTCAGTTACAATTGTAGGTTAGTAGGATCAAAAGATCACATATAGTCAAAACTCTTCTTGGACTTTAACACCAACCGTGCCTGGGTGATTTTCAGCTTCTGCAATTTAATGTCAGCTTTCTTTCTTCTGCTCAAATCAGGCTGTCATTAACAAAGAAAGGAGAGGAGACTACTTGGGAAGAACCGTCCAGGTGCATGATCAGCATGGCATGAAGCATTTTATGAGAAAAAGTTATAACTGTTGATTAAATCTGTATTTATTTTCAATATCAGATCGTGCCACATATTACAGATGAAATACAAGATTGGATTGAACGTGTTGCAATGAAGCCAGTTGATGGCAAAGAAGGACCTCCTGATGTTTGTGTCATTGAACTTGGTGGCACTGTAGGTGAGCAAAAGTCTTGTTATTATTTTGCATAAATAGCATGACTACATATTTCAAATGCCTATTTAGTTTACCCTTGCTTAATTGTTCCCATAGCTGTGTAATTATACAGTGCATCCAACAAAATCTTTTCACCGTATAATGACAATGGCATGCTTGATGCAGGGGATATTGAATCAATGCCTTTCATTGAAGCATTAGGTCAATTTTCGTACCGTGTTGGTAAGAAAACAACAGTCTTCCCTGCGCATAATAAATTTCATTCAGCAGAATCACTTTACAGTTTCCATTTAGCCTCAATTGATACACTTGTTCCTGCTCTTTGCACAGGACCTGGAAACTTCTGTCTGGTTCATGTCAGTCTTGTTCCAGTTCTAAATGTAGTTGGCGAACAGGTAACTTTTATTTAGTATGCAGCCTGGATATTTGTATTATAAGCAGCGTTCATGCCTTGTCACTATGTTGTCCCAAAATATTTGGTTTGGCTGAAAGGGCTTGAAACTGTACCTTAAGTAGTTTAGGTTGACTCAGAAATTTTAGTTTTTTCTTTACACTGAAAAATTCAATAGTCCACAAAACTTTAGTCACTGTTATAACAAGGTAATAGTAGAAACACCACTAGAACCAAAACCTGTTAAAATAGCATTACCATTCGGCTATATACATTTGTAGTATTATTTTAGTTACTTTCATGAAAATTAATGGATTTTTCCCTATCTTTATAGAAAACCAAGCCTACTCAGCATAGTGTTCGAGGACTTAGAGCACTTGGGTTGGCACCAGATGTTTTAGCATGCCGCAGTACTGAGGTACACTATACATTCAGCATTCTTTAATCCTCCAAAGTCTGTTCTTCTTTGCTGCTGAAAATTGGTCTCGTGGTAATTTCTAATTTTCTATACTTTTCGCAGCCACTAGAAGAAAATGTGAAAGCCAAGCTCTCACAATTTTGCCATGTTTCGGTAATGATAATCCTCTGTCTTTCAAGGTTACTTTTGAGTTCTTTTTTCTTCCTAGCTCTTGTCCTGACAGTGCATTTTACCTTGCAGATGTCAAATATTGTGAATCTTCATGACGTTACAAACATTTGGCACATCCCTTTGTTGCTAAGGGTAGGATACAATGTTGATGTAATATGTACCAGAAATGCAATATTGAAGCCTTGTTTAACCATCTACAATGTAATTTTTTATAGGACCAGAAGGCCCATGAAGCTATTCTGAAAGTTTTAGACCTGCAGGAGTATGTATTTTTCCATGACCACTGTAATTTTATTCAGCTTGCATTTTGAAGGGGCAACACTAATATGTTCATCTTCTGATAATTTATGCAGTGCAGGAAAAGTTACACGGGAACCAGAGTTGACAGAATGGACCAAGAGGGCCACCAAGTTTGATAACCTGAAGACTCCAGTAGGATTCATCAGTCATTATTTGTTCTATTTTGCTTCAAATTGTCACTTATGTTTCCCAATCTAAATCGAGCACCATTGCACAATCAACCTTTCAGGTCAATATCGCCATGGTTGGTAAATATACAGGCCTGTCGGATTCCTACCTTTCAGTTCTAAAGGTGAGATTCCCTAAGTTCAGTTGTATACCTGTCCTTGCATAGTTGCACTAAAATTTGCATCTTGGTAGATATAACTCAAAATTTAATTATAAACCGCTGGAAACATAGTAGTAAACTAAAATGTCAAGTTATTCTAAGTTTATACTATTGTTCGATATGACAATTACCCTCTTTTTTTGGAGGAAAAGAAAGGCATGAGTTCTGGCAGATCAACTGAGTGAGACATGCAACAACGTTAAAATGGAACTACTACCTTATAACTGTAAACATGTTGCACAGAATACATCATAGATGCAACCACATTGTATTTATCAGAAAAGATTGAGGACCAGCTTGAATAGTTTTCTTCAGTGCCATTGTTTTTTCTTAAAAAAAGTTTGTTTACATTGTAGCTGTACATTTTTGTTCTAATTGCGCTGTTGTTACTCTTTCTTGCTGCCAAAACAATCCTGCCCTGACCATATTACTACTCTTGTTGACTAATTTGTTGAATTTGGCCTTATTTCAGGCTCTTTGCCATGCATCAGTTTCTATGGAAAGAAAGCTTGTAGTGGACTGGGTTCCTTCCTGTGATCTTGAAGATTCGGCAGCTAAAGAGGTCAGTTTACTTTTGACATCAAGTCAATTTTATTCCTTAACTGAACTTTTGCTGATCCTTTTGAGATGCTTCTTTGTGTAGAGCCCTGAAACACATAAAAAAGCATGGAAACTTCTGAAGGTAAGCACGCTTCAAATTCTGGTACAATGCTTGAAATTTCTATACTTCTGAGCAAACATTTGTCTGAAATTCCGAACTCAGGCTGCAGATGGTATCCTCGTTCCTGGAGGCTTTGGGGATAGGGGTGTTCAGGGCAAAATTCTTGCTGCAAAATACGCACGAGAAAACAACATTCCTTACCTTGGGATTTGCCTGGGGATGCAAATTGCAGTGATTGAGTTTGCTTGTTCAGTCATGAAACTACATGGTGCAAACAGCACAGAATTTGATCCAGCCACCACATCACCATGCGTCATTTTTATGCCAGAGGTAGGTTATGCCCACTGTCACACATGTTAATTCTCTAAGCATCCACTTAAATCTGTATACTTGGATAATACTGCCACAGGGCTCAAAAACCCATATGGGGGCGACAATGAGGCTTGGATCAAGGAGAACATATTTCCAAGATAATAACTGTAAATCTGCAAAGCTGTAAGAAAACACAGGCTCACATATCCCTTTGTCTTGTGTATAATGGTATACTTGATGTCATTCCCATTTACATGCTGGAATATAATTGTTGTAAACTTATGATAGGTACGGCAATGCTCGCTATATAGACGAGCGACATCGTCACAGATATGAGGTTAGCCTTACTGAGTTGTCTGATAGCCAAACTGGATCAAGTATGTTTCTGCCTTCTCATGTAAAATGATGATTTTTCACCCAGGTGAACCCTGAAATGGTGTCAGACTTTGAGAGGGCCGGGCTTTCATTTGTTGGCAAGGATGAAAGTGGAAGTCGCATGGAGGTAGAATCGATTTTCTGTTCTTGGCTGTTGTTGACGTATCAGCTGCTGAGAAATTAATGTGGAACTTTCTCCGTCACCTAATGAATGATGCTCTCTATTGGATGCAGATCATTGAACTACCCTCCCACAAGTTTTTTGTCGGTGCACAATTCCATCCTGAATTTAAGTCCAGACCAGGAAATCCATCTCCTCTATTCCTAGGTAATGCAATTCAATATATATATATATATATATATATATATAGTTTTGTTTTTATATCCCAGAAAATGTATTTTTTGGCGAATTTTTTTATTAAAAATGCATTCTCTGAGTATTGTCAGTTTGAATCAACGATGCCTCTGTTGACAGGACTAATAGCAGCGGCATCTGGACAGCTAGAATCTTTGCCGGGCATTTGCAAGGTGCCGAATCCGAAGTCAGCAAAAGCTTGCCCTGACGGTAAAGTTTTGCCAAAACTGAAACCATACCCAAATGGTCATTTGAAGAAATCATTAAACAGCTTGGTAAATAATGGGTACTATGCAAATGGGAACGGAATTTCCATCTAAAAGCATAATGCTAAACGAGGCCATGATTGAAAGTATTTGTTCTACGGTTTTGTTTGTTCCCTTTTTCATCTTTGTTTTTTCTTTTTTTCTTTATTTTTTTGGTCTGTATTTGCCTCTGATCAACTGAGAAGGCTGACTCGCAAGCTCCAGCTCCAGCGGCACACGGTACCGACATTTTAAAGAGGAACATCCTCCGGTCCGTCGAAGCAAGTTAGCTATGTAGGGTGGTTTAGTGTGATTTTTTCTTCTATGTCCTGAGGACTTATATAAGGCTGGAAGTGTCTTGGTAGCTTTAGTAGAGTCTGGAATCTCAACTATTTGTACATTAATGGATGAACTCATCCAGGGACCCAAATATACAAACGATTGGCCATGATCACTTCATCATGAAAAATACTACTACCCTTCTCATTCAGATGAAAAGTTACTCTGATTTCTATATCAAAATGTAAGCAAAGTTTTAAAGTTGATTAATGCGTTGCCCTGCCTGTTGGTGAGCACAGTGATATCCACTGTTTTCCCAATGTTTACTTGAAGTACTTAAATTCTTTGGCTCCAGAATTTGGGATATGTAAGTAAAACATCCACCAAGGCTAGCTATTCTGTTTCATATGAATAGAGCATCACCAAGATTAATTAAGTATAATGGTCATACAGGATACAAATAACAGATACTATGAAAAGGATATTTTTCATTGTTCAG
>BCLH01003664.1:5087-25113 GCA_001602315.1 Zoysia pacifica
CATCTCACGGCCCTTGGTCTCCACGGGAAAGAGGATGCAGGCAACCGCCGCGAAGCCCAGCACCAGCTCGAAGACCACGACGGCTTCCATCTGGTGGCAGCTGCGCAGCATGCCGACGGCGATCAGAGGGCAAACGATGCCGCCGATTTTACCAATGGCGGTTGCGATTCCGACACCCGTCGAGCGTGCTGCCGTTGGATACACCTGAACAGAGGAGAAGCACTGAATGGAGTTAGCTTGTCCAAAATTGAATCAACTGAACGCACTCCTGTGCACTATATATATATATATGAGAAGTTTATACGAACCTCTGGAGCGTATAAACATAGAACAGTAGAGCTGCCCATGCCACAGGCGCGAGCGCCGAAAAGAAGAGCTGTTGTCAAGGTTTCACTCTGATGAACCACGAGCGGCCCAAGGAATGCGCAGCACGCGAACATCAAGATCCACATGGTAGCTTTCCGGCCAAACCAGTCGACGATCACAGCGGAAACAACTAAGCCTGGAAGCTCTGATCATAAACAGGGAGTTGATGCCATCGAGTTAGTCACATATATAATCCATATATAAACCACTTGAAATAAGGCAGCATGTCTATATGATACCTGCTAAACTAGTGATGAAAATATCTTTGTAAAGATTCTTATCTTTATGAGGTTCTGATTTCTGCCCAGGTGCACATCTTCTGTTTGCGTCACTCAGCTGTGATGTTAGCAGTACTAGCCCGTAATAAGCAAAGGAATTTGCAAACCAGACGAACCAGATGAGAAGAGTTGATCTGAGCAGTTTAGGAGACAGTAGCATCCTCAGTGCTGCAATACCACCAGATTTTGAGCCCTTAGCACTGTCGTCTGTACAGCCATTCTCTCTGACAGGAAGGCTGTCGTTATCAGAAGTACGCATGGCATGTTCAGTTTGTGCTTCTCTGTGGTATGTGAGAACACCCGGAGGAAGAGCTATTTTATTCACACGAGCCATTCTTTCCAGAACAAGTGTTGCCTTCGACATCCTATTTTGTACGCAAAGATAGCGCGGTGACTCAGGTGTAATTGCAAAGAAAATAAGCAAGATTAAGCACGGAAGGGCTGTGAAACCCAGCAGCCATCTCCAGTTCAATTTCTCTATAACAACCTGCATCAGAAATATTGATGAATATATAAGGAAAGGCAAAGAGGCATATAATGAATACTGTACATCAGGAGCACGGGAGCCATAGGCCAAAATTTACTTGGATTTAGCTGCTCTGAGTTAATGTGGAAGATCCAGAGTTCATATATTTAGTTGCGATGAGATTGGTGGAATTTTTGCAGTCAAGGGTGAAGAAGAACAGGCTTTGACAGAAAAAATTACTAGCATGCATGGAAAGATGGCAGCTAGAGTGGGAAGAAAACATGTACAACGTACCCATGCAAGTGAAGCCTCTAAAATTGTGCCGATAGTCCAAAAGAAGGAGAAAACAATCATCCAAGATCCACGGTTTTTCACAGGAACAAACTCGAGAAACCATGATGTAAATACGTGTGCGCCACCCACTCCCATTCCGACGAGGAACCGAAAAGCCAACAAGGATATATAGTTAGGAGACGCAGCGCTTAGGAAACCCGCTCCAGTGGTAGTAAGAATGGAACACAGTAACGCAGTCCTGCAATGACAAACATACAAAGTCTGTCTCACTTACGGTGGAGAAAATACAGGATGTCAAAACTTTATTAGAGCGCTTCTCTAAAAGTGTTTCTGTGACTTAAAGTGATTCTCTAAGATAAATACTTCACAGAATATGAAACTAATTTTTTCAGTTCCTAGCCTTATGATTTATTTCAGAGACTCAATTCAAAAAGAATCAATCAACAATCATTTTGGTCATACTAGTCTATACAACGAGCTGTACAAAATGGGACACGCAGTGTTTGGGAGAAATGAATATCTACAAGCATGTTAAAGCCAATAGCATTTACTGGCCGGTGAACTTATTCTCCTTAGTCTTGGATCAATATGGCACACTGTCTAAGTGCATTTTCACAAGCGTTCTGCGGTCTATATATAATGACTGTAGATAAAATTAATGGTTCTCTGGAAGCACTATCCTTACCTTCTTCCATACTTGTCGGAGAGGAAGCCCCAGAGACAGGACCCTATGAGCATGCCAGCAAACACAACACTGGAGAGCATGCTCTCATGCTGGGGAGAGACGCCCCACTGTTGCCGCACCAGCGGCCCGAGGAACGACAGCAGCATGAGCTCCATGGCGTCGGTGAGCCAGCCCGTTCCGGCGTACACAAGAACAAGCGCCTGGAACCTCCCGAACCCTATGGCCGTCAGCGCATCGTCCGTGGTGTACGTCTCCATGCTAGCTAGCCGCCGTGCCTGTATATATGCCTGTTCAGAAAAGTGAAAACACGCGTCGTCAGATAGGGTCGTGTTAGCTGGCCGGTAACAGTAGTTCTGACGCCTCCGGCATATAAGAAGAATCTATTTAATATTGCCTCCGTTTCAAAATATAAGTATTTTTAGATTTGAATAAAATCAAATTTTTTTAATTTTTACTTAATAATATCTAACGAATCACATAACTTATAACCTAAAACTATACTTTTTATAAAAATTTATTTTATAATGAATCAAAAAATATATTTTTATATGACAAATATTATTAAATATATATTATTAATAGTCAAAGTAAAAAAGTTTGATTTTGACTAAACTTAAAAAAGTTCATATTTTGAAACAGATGGAGTAGGTGAAGTAAATGAGTATAAATTAGAAAATAATAGATTAGTTGTACTGCATTATGAGTCAGAAAAAAAAGTTGTACCGCATTATATGAGTTTAGAGACTGATAAAGGTTACTTTTAACATCAACTTTTATCCTTCGCTTTATTAAAAAAATTATTTCAATGTATAAAATTATTAGTTGTGATCTAAATTTCACTAATAATAAATCAAATAATAATAAAAATTTACATATTTGAATAAATTTTTTTAATAAAACAAATTGTCAAAGTTAATATTTAAATTCAACGGTGTTAATATTTTAAAACCGAAGGGAGTAGAAGCATAGTCCAAATGAAGAGTGAGTTTGAGATTAAAAAATAGATGAAGAGTTGAGATTTAATAAGAGTAGATTTTATTTTCGTTATCCCAATCCCATTCTCAACATCTTTTTCGAATTAGCTAAACGCCACCACCTAAAGGGCATCCTGATTTCCACAGCACATACAGTCCCTGAATACGATGAATAGATCGCTCTTGTTGGAATTGGGATGGGCTACTGGGTGACAGAGAGAGAGCCTCGCTAAGTTACCCAGCGACAGTTGCCGGTATAACCGTATAACAGATGATATGGTCCGCAAGATTAGGCTTTGGTGGGTGAAGTTCAATCCAGAGAGAGAGAGAGAGAGGAAGGAGCAAACCAGGTCGAGGCCAGCCGCCGCCGCCGGCGGAGCGCCGCGCGAGTTCCACCGCACCGCTTCGAGCAGCGTAGCGGGCGGAGGACTGACTGAGTGCCACTCGTCGCCTTGAGCAGGTGGACGGACGGCGACGGGGAAGACTAAACCAGTATGGAATTCAGAGCGATCGAGAGTGGGTTCCGCCTGCTATATGGACGGACGGGGAAGCGAGGCCGACGTCAGCTGTGACCGCGGCCGGATTCTGGTGGACTGGCCACGGCGCGCGCGCATCCAATTCCCGGTGGTATTGGAGCGGGCAGCCCTTTTTCGATACGTCCAAAGAATCCAAGCCACGCCGCGGCCGGCGGTGCTTTGAAAAAAAAATGAGGAAAAGGCGTAGTAAGATATATTGTATTAAAACTGACCTTAGTCTACCGTTTTTCAAAGAAGCGTCCTACATCTGGTCAAATTTTGATACGGCCTGGGATCCACGAATTACATCAGCCAGCAGTGACTTTAAAAAGAAATGCACTGATGGTTCAAATAATCTATTGCTAAATATTCTCTTCATTCTAAAATAAGTGCTCTTTTTTAATTTTTTTAACATCACATTTAACCATTCTTTTTTTTTAACTGCGGCCTGGCCGCTGCCTCTGTCTACCATCAGACCAATGGCCTGTCCGCTTAACCATTCATTTTATTTAAAATATTTGTATAAATATAAAAAATTAGCATTGATTCCTGTGCGACACCACAGGTAGAGCAAAACGATGTAATTAACATTCGATACAGAAAAACATCATGAGATTTGTTTCTTCTGATAAAAAAATATAACGTGATATAAATTTGTTAAGATAACACAGATAATTTAAAAACATATGTCATAAATATATTAATTTCATCAAAGAATTTTTTATACAATTTATCAAAAAAATTGCTTTCCCGTGATACAAGAAAGGTAAAATCGAATATTTTTTAGCAGTACCCTTCTTACCTTATTTAAATTAGATGCTAATAATTGAACCAAAAATTTTTTCGAAGTGTTATACACTTCTGTACATACGTAATATAATAATAATGTAACCAATGAATGCAAAATTAAATATTTACATTTTTATCTTATATTCTAATATAGGAACTCGTAGTTCATCGGTTAATCTGACACGAAGTTAAACATACAAGAACTCATAGTACGGTTTTAAGTTGATATATATTATCAGTAATCAAATAAGAGTGGTTGTCTAACAATGAGATCACCATTTGATATGCTGACAACTCATAGCAATGAGAGTGATTGTATTATCGGTACTAATTGACGATACAACGAAGTAAAAGATAGAAACTTATAATACCGTACTATGAGTCACTATAATATTACGATTCAAACTTATTAGATTGAAAATACGGGCAAAAATAAGATAAAAGTCACCGTACCTTAGCATGAACTCTTAAGTTCATCTCCTCCACTCCAGTCCTTCATCACAGCTAGTACTTCATGTTTTTGACGATTGACTGCTAAATCATAATAATATCATAAGTATACTATTTATACTTACATATAAAATTTATAATAATAATAATAATATAAATGATAAAAAATACCTATTTTAGGTTCTCACTTTTGCAAATCTCAGCAAAATGCCTCCCTAGATCGAAAGAAATATATTGGTCATTAGCTCTAACTTGTTACTTAGTACTAAACATAAATGTAAACCATAATTATTGTCTCATTAGTATTACCTTTAGTTACTTGTAACTACTCTAAGATTCGCACTACTCCAAGATTCGCTGCAAGCGATTGTATAATTAGTGTAAAGATGAGGCCAATCAAAATCACCCAAAGGAGCTAAAGGAAAAGAAAAGCCAATGAGCACTAAAATTAAAGTTTCTTGATAAACGGCTAGCAAATGTTTGGTTTTTTGACTGATAAAATGTACCTCGTATCTGTGATTTGCTCTGGCTTGCAGATTCATTTTTAATGTTTCAGTTTCAAGAGAATGTTAAAAATGTATGTTTGCACATACAAATTTATGTGTGTCTGGGAGGATAAAAGACACTCACAATTTCTAAGGTCCGAGAGACCGCCGTCGAAAGGCTATCCAAACGATTCAAACGAAACAATAGTAAAAAGAAGATAGAGGAAAAGGAGACCTGGCAAAGACGACGTGGCGGCGATCGAGGAATAGGCCGTGCCAGAGGCAGCGCGGTGAACAGCAGACGCAGCGACGGCAGCCGAGAGGCATGTCGGTGGTGGCCACCCCGTGTGAGAGGGCGTCACGGGCGGGGGTGAAGATGAGGTAACGGGCCCGAGGCGTGGCGGTGGTGGTCGGAGAGTGGGCGGAGCGGTGGTGGCCGAAACGGACGCAGCGGCGGCCGAGGTGTGGAGGTGGTGGCCACCCCATGCGGGAGAGTGAATCACGGGCCGGGGTGGCGGGCCCATGGCGTGGCGGTGGTGGCCAATGTGTGGGCGGAGGGCGACGGCCGGGACGTACGTGGCGGTGGTGGTCGGGGCAACGTCAAGAGGAACGACCGACGTAAAACACAGATTTCTCACGGGAGACAGAGAGAGGAGGTAAAAGAATTGATAGAAGTCTAGATATAACGTGACACAAAAATAACAGATAAAAAAGGTGATACCAAATAGAAAAGGTCGTACTAAAAAGATGAGATAGACGACGTATACAATACAAACTTTTATATTAAGGAGAGATAAGTCTATGTTTGATGTGTTTTTAATAATAAAGCAATTTACGATAATATAAATTATATTTTCACAAAAAATTCAATAAGCTGAATGATCAAACAGAATTTGTAAAATTCAAATAATAACATTTATTATGGAACGAAAGGAGTACTGTAATTCTGTGGAAATGTATTTCTATCCAGTTTAGAGGCTACAGCAAGGCTGAAATAGGTTGAGGGGCAAGTTTGGTCAAAGAAAGAAGACAACATAGGAAGAATTGAAGTCCAGGGTTGTGAAGGCCGTGGGCAGATTTATCACCTACTACTCGCTACTCCTATCTGTGATCTTCTGTTTTCCTGTCTATGTTAGTTGTTTTGAGGTTTGTATCTGCTTGTCTAGGCCCAATCAACTTTGTTCTTTCCTCGCCTTATTTTTTCAGCCCACGATCAAGCAGAAATCAGCCCATGATTCAGTTTTTCACTTTTGAAGGGTTTTGCAATTTCAGAGCTCGCTTGGAACATACTCCATCCGTTCTTTAATTAATGTCACTGTTGATTTTTAAATTCAACTTTAATTATTTATTTTATTAATTTTTTAAAATTTCATATGTTTTAATATAATTTGATTTATCATTAGAGTTATTTAAATCACAACTTAAAAATTTACACATTCGAGCAATTTTTTTAATAAGATAAATGATCAAAGTTGATTATCAAAGTCAATAATGACATCAATTTATTAAGAACGAAGAGAGTAGTATTTTTTATAAGAACAGTATAAGAATGAACATAAGTACAAGTAAACAATAACAGAGGGGTTAATTCTTGTCCTACCATCGTCTGAACATCACCTGTGGATTTTTTATCCACGATTTTATACAAACTAGTCTGAGTGCTCGTGTTAAGTCTTCGATATGAAAAAGCAATACGACGTATTATCGCTCTGTTATGAACAAAACATAACATAATTCCTACAATATAAATATGATCATTTGTATTAATATAAGCTGAGTTTCAGAAAAAATAAATTTACACAATACTTGCTTTAATTTAATTGAGCAATACCTTTTTGACATGAACAAAGCTTAAATTAATCCTAACTGAATAAATAAAGAAGTCAGTTTGCATTATAAAACCTTGCCACCTGTAAATATCTAGACAGATTTTGATAATGTAGCGGGATGAAAAAAAAGGAACAGGTGGTGTTTAAACAGGTTCAAGGTTCAAGAAAGAAAAGTATTGTATTAACATGTATCTTTTATTTTCTCTCTTATGATTAAGATTTTAGTTGAAGTGTGACAGCGTAGAGATAGAGGAATGGCAGCAGTTAGAGTCGCTGCTTAATGTTGCGTAAAGGTCAGAGAGTCCTCGACAGAGACGGTGATGCGCCAACATTGTGAGAGTTGGAGTCACCGTGTTGTGCGGAGGTGCGAGAGTGGAAAGGAAAACGACTGCAGATAAATAGATCTAATATTCTTTCTATTAAGATAGAATTCTATAGATAAAATTTGTGACACTAAAAATAAAGATAAAATTTGTGACAAAAAATGAAATATACAACGTCTACAAACTTTAATATTATGAGAGATGACGTGCGCATAAGTAAAACAGAATGGTTTTGCGTCGAAAGGCCAAGAAAAGTTCATGGACCGGGCCAAATTACACGCTTAGCCAGCCGATTTCCGCCCGTCAGACCTGCAGCCAGCTTGTTCCGTTGAAGAGAATCAATCAACAGCTGGAAAACTACAAGAATTTTGAAAAAAAAAAATCGACGGTTGGAAAAATAAAACTTGAAGAAATGGAGATGGATTTCACACCCAAGAGCTTTCAACCCGTGTCTCATCTGGAAGTTGATGATGATTACGGCATGGTTGTCCTAACAGGACCCTTGACTAATAGCTGCAGATCACAAGCCATGATCGGACATCCTACCAGCCGAGTTGTAGACGGATTACTAACCTCCGCAGGCCTTTTCGTTTTTCAACCATCAATCAATAAAAAAGTTCTCGCTAACTAGAAGTTTTTTCTCGATTATTTTGCCATAATTTATTTCGCATCTAGTAGCTTTGTGCCAGAACTTAAAAAACCAATGGAAACTTGAAACCGATATCTGTGTGGACAATACCATCATATCAGCCATGTTTTTCGTTGCCAACAGCTTCATTTCCTCTCCAAAATAACACGCCATGCACCTGATAATAGCCCCATGCGTTTTGTTCCATGCACGGCCAATTTGTTCAGTTTGGAGTACCAATCAAGGCATCCTAATAAAAGTTTTATCTAAAAGACAAGGGATTAACAATCGCAACGTGTGACATGTATGAGCAGCTTGACCTCATGTTTCACAACTACCAGTGTATGACCTGGCACATGTGTTAGGTGCTGAATAATTGACATGCACGTCATACAGATGGCTGTTTCCCCTTTTTAAAAAGAAAATAAAGTGAAATTAAAGTTAATAGGAAGATCATAAATCATAATTGAACTGCTGGGTGGCTCCTGATCTCACTATATTTTTGTTGCTCTAGTTAAATTATAATTTACATATCTTGCCAGCGGGTTTTTAAACTTCGGTGAAGAAAACATATGTTACCCCCCCCCCCCCTTCCCTAAAATAATTCTATTTTTGGATTTAGTTGACGTTTTTCTGATTTTGACCAATGATTTCTATAATTTCCATCAACACTGACAACATACAAAATATATATTAGGCAAATTCTACGGTACACTCAAATGAATGTGTGCCGTCTATTTACACGGATCTCAAAAAGAAAATTGTTCTTTTATCTCTTAGGAGGTAAAAGTACTAAAATAATTAATAATTATTATAATATTTAAATTGTAAGGGAATCCATAAATTATGAAAAGTGACATGTGTTGTATATTAGGTAACTGACTATTTTGGAAATAAATGTCATCATTGAGAAAAAAATTGCTACATAGAAGGAAATTTCGCCGGAGACATCGCATGGACTATTTTTTTTCTTTCAAAATTTGACGGTTTATATTGATTTGAGGTTTCACCTTCTAAGGGGTGAAAAAAGGAAAGATGATCTACCTTAGGGGAACTCATATATTATAAAAGTATTTTTACGGAGATTCTAAAAATAGGTCTCATGTTGTTGATTTTGATTCAATTTATAGAAATTGTTGATCAAATAAACCCTGTTAACTAAACCTAGAAAGAAACTTGCTTTGGGATGTAGGAGTAGGGAGTATTATGTTGTTTTGTAGAGAATATGCGAGTTTGTCTTCAATTGGACCCTTAAAATTTCAAGGCATTTTAATTTTCATTAGTGACATGAAAAAGAGGTCTACTAGTGCATCATTACCGTATCAGCATCCAAAACGAAAACATAAGGTGAAACCACTATGTTCAAGACTTTGCTAGAGCGCCGAGTAGTTTTTTAGCTCCACAGAGGAAGTAGTTTAATAAACCCTAGGCACTTTACAAAAAGCTTATAGTACATAAACGGAGTACGCACGCACTCCAACTCAGTGGTTGGAGTGTTTTTGTGAAGTAAAGAATCAACAGAAAGGCGAAAACCTAGTGCCTAGTGATGCTCCTGCAACTCTATTGTGAAGGCTATAATACCTTGCTCTCTCTATTCTTTAATTGTTGTCACTATTAACTTTTAACTTCAATTTTGATAATTCATTTTATTAAAAACTTTTTAATAAATATCATATTTTTTTATAATTTCATTTATCATTAAAATTATTTGAATCACAAACTTAAAATTTTACACATTTGAACTAATTTTTTGAATAAGACAAATGGTAAAAGTTAGAACTAAAAGTCAACGGTGACAACAATTAAAAAACAGAGAGAGTATTTATTTGGGTCATTTAGATGAGAACTCTAGATGAGAAGCTAATTGTATGTTTGACCTTACTTTTTAGTATGCATATTTGACCTTGGTTTTTAAAAATGAACAATATGATTGACCTACTCCGTTATCTTCACTTGACGTTGTTAAGGCATATGTAAAAAAGATATTTTTGCCCTTCTATTATTGATCTGATTCTTCATTTGTTTTTGCACAGTTCATCTGTTTTGTAAAAAAAAATCTTATAGCATATAGAAAAATTCATCAATAACTAAATGTATTTTGAATGTAATCTAAGTAAAAATTTGAATTTTTTGATAATATTTCGAATATACTTTATTTTTTAAAATTTAAATAGCAAGGGTAATTTTGTCCTTTTCCCATGTTCTTCGTTATGTATTGATTTTTCCTTTTTTTAAATCATTAAAAGATCTTGCTAATGTTGTTAGAAATCAAAGCCAAATGGCAACTTCATTTTGAAAAATCAGGATCAAATGTGCAAACTCTAAAACTTTGTTAACTTACTTCTTCCGTTCTTTAATTGATGTCGTCGTTGATTTTTAAATTCAACTTTGACCATTCGTCTTATTCAAAAAATTTGCTCGAATGTGTAAAATTTTAAGTTGTAATTCAAATAACTCTAATAATAAATCAAATTATATCAAAATATATAAAATTTATCAAATTTTTTTGAATAAGACAAATGATCAAAGTTGAATTTAAAAGTCAACAGTGACGTAAATTAAAGAACGAAAGGAGTAGGTAACTGATGCAATTGTCCCTATTTGTTTTCACGCACTTCACTGTATTCCTTACGAGTTACGAGGCTAATAAAGCGCAAAGCTTTTGTTTGGCCATTCACAAATACCTATCTGCCACCATTCGTGCAATATGTTTTAACCGTTAAATCTAACCACATGAAAGATTATTACTAACTTCAAACGCTATAGCACAAAACTTTTTTCAAATGTCAATATATATGGTCCACAAGGGTAGGCCGTATTAGGTCAACATTAGCATACCATCACTATGCTTAACTTGCAGTTCACAAATAAATTCGATCACTTGGGTAAATTTTGTTTACCCGTAAACAAAGAGAATTACATTGAGACGATGGATCACCTTACCTGACGGCTGAAGCACCTGGATTCGTAATCATCACGGAGAAGGATTTATTTTGTTTCTGAGATACAAGCACTACATGCTTGTTTGGTGGAGCAGGTTGTGTCTTTGCCACAAAAGGGAGGCAGAATCTCTCGCGTCCACTGGTTAGGTTGTCCTCGCGAGCTAGCTGCTGCGTGCGAGCTTGAGGTGTTAGTTCCAGCATCGCCATCTTGCTCAATTTCGCGTTAAGGAAGGAACGAGATCTGAGACGCGACTTGAAGGGCTGATCATCGATTCGAAGATGTTAACAGTCTGACTGATCTGACGCTAACATGCATTGTCATGTGCTTAGCAAGGATCGGAGCTCCGACTTTTCTGTCTCTACGCCTCGTTCTCCATCCGTGGAGTTAGTGGGGGACGATCAGTATCAGGTCCATGCTTCTCATTCACTTTTTGTGGGGTTCTGACTTGGGTACAAGACATGTGGATTTGGCACCAGTTTTTGTGGGACACACAAAACCAAAGCGTGCCCAGTGAGGCCTCTGTTGGAAGGCGGATTTTTTTTTTTCAGTTTTTTGCCTTTTTTTATAAAATTTCTGTAAAATTCTTACGTTTCAAAGAAAACTGAAGCAGGCTGAGAATTATGGACGGATATCCTTGTTTTCATAATGTTTTTCAACAACTAGCATGCACCAAGTTTCCTAATGCACTTGGAGAAGTAAAAAAAAATCAAATAATGTGGTGTTTGTTAAATGAAAAATGCACGTTAGATGGGTTTAGAATTAGGAAATAGATGAATGGTTGAGATTTAAAGAGAGTGATGAATGAAGGGTGAAGATTTTCTCTCCTAATTACTAATCCCAATTCCACCCTCCCTATCCCGGTTCCCAAACGGGCACCTAAGAGAAAACACTTAAGTTGCACGAGACTTCGACGGGTGGAAAAAAAAGGAACAATATGTGTCCGTCCGGATCCATTCTACTAGAAGATCTCCGGATGATATAAGCCTTTAATTGTGCTCTCGTTAGCCTTGTTAATCTGTTGGTGTAGCTAGTATTTGTCATTGTTGCTTGATGACCAGTGGAGGTAGGTAACGTGGAAATGAGGCAAGCAGCACGACACTTTATCGGGACATCAACTTTGTTCATTTAGTGGTGCCCCGATCCTTGATGTCACACAAAATAATTTGGCAATCATGTGACGCGTTAATACTTTGGAGTTGATCACCCCTTTCAAAATTCAAACGGATCCTTTAAATTTGTGACTAGAGGTACACCATTCCCTTAGTTCTCTATCGGCCAGCTCAACCTATTGGTAATATACACTGATATACATTTACATTATTATCATTTAATATACAAAGCAACATAATCTTTGTATATTAAATGTAATAAGCTTAATTTGTGATGGGTAACCTCTCAATAAGCTTATTACTCCACATTATGATCACCTGCTAATCTAACACGCAGCAAGAAAAGTTTTTCTTTAAAAGAAAAAAAAGAAATGTACTCTTATGTTCTTTCTTCTATAGGCTGGAGACTTCGTGCGAGGCCGTAGTTCAGCATGCCAACAGCTGGGCAGCTTCTCACGGATCCAGCTTACCAACCGTACAATTAATAGATAATTACAGGGCATCTCTTGCATTAATGTAAGGTTGGTTGCATAGCATCCAAGTCTTGTGCATTGCATTCTTTACGAAAGACCGACCTGTCTTGCATTCTCATGATGCCTTCATTCCCTAATAAACTTGGCTTAATTTAAAACTGTCAACAATCAATTGGGATGATGAATAGATTCTGATTTGCTCTATTGCTACAAAACGATTGCATCCAGCGAAGGCTCCACCTTCCACGGTAGGTGGTGGCACGCGGCTAACTGTGCTGTTCAGGTTACGTGAATATCTTATTAGGCATCAGGAAATGATTGACCGGTTTGTTAATTAATTAGAGCATGGCTATGCTGGTCTAAATTGATGAAAATCTATGCCATTGCACCAAGGAAACCATAAGGGTCCATCTACTTCTTTTGTTTTTTTCTGTAAAATTGAATTGATTCTTATAAAATTTCTACAAAATTTCTGTAAAATTCACGCGTTCCAAATGGAGCCTAAATTCTTGCGTTGTAGATGCAATATTTTCTCCAAAATGCAAAGTATAATGCGCATAGTAATGCAAAGATGTGATTCTTATTATTTTTGTACTATTTGTGACGAGGAGACTATTCGATTGGGAATATAATTTATTTGTGTCAAAATATGATTGCAAAACTAGAAAAAACATTTCGGCAAAATTTCACCGATATATTTGAAATATCGCATTCATCGGTAGGTTTGACATTTTTTTTTATCACCGAAGTTTCATCATTTAGTATCTTTAATCAATGAAAAATACTTTGTTTGTATATACAACTATGTTGTTTTATAGATTGAAAGCAATTCCTTTTGAAATTGTGTAAATTAGTTTTCAAAGTATTTAAATTAATCCACCGAAATTTCTGATATATTCGAAATATCGTATTTATCGGTGATCTCTGATTTTTTTATACCAATTTTTTTTCCTAATTGCAAAATACTACGTTGTACTTCAGTTCGTATAAACATGGCAAGCGTCGTGATCGCGCGCCCGTGTCTCCTGAATCCAGGGTGCGCTGAAGCGATCTTTTCCATCGGTGAGGTTACGGGGCGGATGGATCCGTTGACGGTCCTACTACAGGTGAAGGTTGCAGGCGGGGCCCACCCCGTCGTGGCCGCGGGTTCTCGCCAGGCTCGCCACCAAAAATAATTCAACAGCACCGAATAAGCAAATTAAAAAACCCAGAAATTGCAGCAAAAGCGGGATTTTTTTTTTAAAGTCGAGAAAGCAGCTTTCTCGCCACTCCCATGGTCCTAATATCCTAATATAAGGGCCCCGCCCAAGAGGACTGTGAGGGCTTGGAGCCGGAGCAGGAAGGAGGAGGAGGCCGGAGGCTGGGAAGTGGAGCAATGGCGGGCGCAGCCGCCAGGGCCGCTTGGCTGCTCGTCGTCCTGTGCTTCTGCTGCTGCTCATGGACCCAGCGGCGAATCTTGGTCGCCGCGACCACCGACGCGAATGATGGTGGGGAACCTGAATCCTGCCCTGTTTTTTCTCCGCTTTCCCCCTTTTTTTTTTTGCTTGTCGCACTGCTGCTATCCCTTATTCCTCCTGCGCCCTGCATTGATGCGCATGGATTTGGCTTGGATTCCGCTTTGCTCCTGCTTGTGCTTTGCGCCGTGTGGCCCGTCGGTGCCACTTGAGCTGGATGCATCGACGCCTCTTCCTTCCCCGTACTGTTCTGCTGGCGCCGCTTCTGCTCTCATGACCTGAATGGCTGAATCCCGTGCTGTTGGGTGTCCATAAGCTTGTTTTTCTTCGATCTGATTTCGGCAGATTTGCTTCCCCAAATCGTCGGTCGCCGTCCACATGCTCAGTGACCTCTGCCGTTCCATTTCGCGATCCTAATCTCGACAGAAGTCTTTTTGATGGATCTGTTTGAGCAAGGATGTGCATTGGGATCTTTTCGCGTCGCTGTATTGAACTCCTGCTCTATGATTTAGCCAAATCTTGGAATGGTCCTTTTTAGCTGCTTGCTTTTTTCTGTTCCTAATACCCCTTGATTGGAGAAAATGGGGGTTCTCATTTATTTGAGAATGTGGGATTATTCACCTGATCAATTTTAGATTGGATTCGATGTTTAACTTAGCGAAAGACATTCTAGTTCCGTGAGCATTCGACCCTTTTACTCTGCTTAATGGCTTTGAAATCGTGATCCAAGATTATTATTTCATCAAAACCAGTTAAACTGGAGCAATATAGATCTGTGATATCGCTGCACATGGAAGTTTGACCAGCTTACCTATTTGTCTTTTTGGTTCATTTCGTTGGCCCTCGTATCTTGCAAATCTCAAGGCGTGGCTAGTCCAACATTTAATAAGTATCAGAATAACTGAAAATTTTTCAGTGACACCCATATCTAAATTTAGTAATTCTGTTCCTGCCGTGCAGTTACTGCCCTCAACACGCTCTTCACCAGCATGAATTCGCCGGGGCAGCTGCAGGGTTGGAAGACAAGTGGTGGTGACCCGTGTGGGGAATCGTGGCAGGGCGTCACTTGCTCTGGCTCATCAGTCACCGCAATGTGAGCTTCGTAATTCCTCCATTGCACTTTCCTTCAAACTACAATATGTTGTCTTTAATTAATGCCTTTGACTGATGCCTTCTCTTCGTTATGGTTTACCGTAGCAAATTGCCAAGCTTGGGCCTCTCCGGGACATTGGCCTACAACATGAACACCATGGAATCACTGGTTGAACTGTGAGTTTCATTTCATGTCCTTATATTAGTGTTGTTCTATGTGCGGGAATTGCCTTGATCCAAATTCAATGCAGTGACATGAGCCAAAATAATCTTGGTAATGGTCAGCAGATTCCATACAATCTCCCAAATAAGAAGCTTGAAAGGCTGTAAGTTTTTAAATGTTGGACGAAACTCATTTTTGTTTGTTTGATAGCATGCTGCCTGAGTAACTTGTTGACTTGCAGCAATTTGGCAGGAAACCAGTTCACAGGAACTGTGCCATACTCAATATCAACAATGCCCAAACTTAAGTACCTGTGAGTTTTTTTTTCTGAGAAAACATGCCATACTCTGCATCCACACTTTATTATAGGTATTCTATATTGTATTTCAAGGTCTAATGGAGTTCTTTGTTTGTACAGAAACCTTAATCATAACCAACTTTCAGGGGATATCACTGATATCTTTTCCAACCTCCCAAGTCTAACTACAGTGTGAATACTCTTTTTTATCTCTCCAATAGTATCCCTCAGCCTGCACTATTAATTCGTCCAGCTTTCTGTTGACATCTCCATCATATGCTTGCACTGATTATATTTCTGTGAAAACTGTTACAGCGACCTTTCCTTCAATTCTCTCACTGGTAATCTACCACAAAGTTTCTCTTCTCTGCCAAGCCTAAAAACCCTGTAAGAAAGATGTCTGAAGAATATATTTTGATGTGACTTGGGTTCTAGCTTTTAACCCTATTGACTTCTAACCTATGTCACATTCTTTTCAGGTACTTGCAGAACAATCAACTTACTGGCTCAATAAACGTTCTTGCAAATCTTCCCCTTGATGATTTGTGAGTAAACAACTTGCAATATATAAATGCTATATTTTTCATGCTTTGTGCTGTACTTCATCTTTTCATTTAACTGCAGGAATGTTGCAAATAACCGCTTCACTGGTTGGATTCCTAATGAACTAAAGAAGATAAATAGTCTACAGTATGTACTGTTCATCTTTTATTTTATGGCATTTTGCTGGGTTGTATCTTAATATCTTTCATCTAATAATGTGGTTGTATATAGAACCGATGGCAATTCGTGGAGTACAGGCCCAGCACCGCCGCCACCACCTTTTACTGCTCCGCCACATTCACGCAAGCGTGGGAAAAGTCCAGGCCAACACTCCAATGGAAGTGACAGCTCAAGTTCTGACGGAAGCTCTGGCATTGGTGCAGGAGCTATAGCAGGCATTGTTGTATCTATTCTTGTTGTTGGAGCACTTGTTGCATTCTTCTTGATAAAGCAAAAACAACGAAAAGGTGCAATGCCAGAACACGTTGAACAGCGCCAACCATTCAATTCATTTCCTTCAAATGAAGTTAAAGGTGATTTTACCTGGTGTTTAATATGCTCAAATAGATGCTCCATAATTACTGTGTGGTATGCTGATACACATGTTTTGTTTTACAAATACTGCAGATATGAAGCCAATTGAAGAGGCCACCACAATCGAGGTGGAGCCTCTACCTGCTCCTACCACAGTTAATATGAAACCACCTCTCAAGATTGAGCGAAACCCGTCATTTGATGATGATGATGGTTTTGTAAACAAGCCTGTTGCAAAGAAAGTTAATGCAGCACCAGTAAACACAAAGGTTTATTCAGTTGCTGATCTACAGATGGCCACAGATAGCTTCAGCATGGACAATCTCGTAGGAGAAGGAAATTTTGGACGTGTGTACCGGGCACAATTCAATGATGGAAAGGTAAAACAGATTACATTATTGTTACTGCTGCAACTGAGGTCCTCTTTGTTTCAGCTCCAGATTCTTGATACCAATACCACAATCCAAAGCTGTAATGAACAGATAGATTCTATAAGTGAATTATGACCACGATCCAAGAGCTGAAACAAAAGGACGAACTCTACAAGCATATTATTGCTGTCCAGGCCTGGATGGATTCAAAACACATGTTTTGCTATGGAGGGGCTTTTATAGATTCTTACAATCCAGTTTTTTTAAATTAATAATGTACAAGCCACTTTTTATCATTCCACAGCTGAAACAAAGAGGTCCTGTCTCAAGAATGTTATGAATTGTTTTATGTTAGGGGATAGCCCTACTGAAAGTTCTTAGAGCCACATGCTCAAATGAGTGTTACAGGAACAAGATAACACCCTAGTTTAGAAAACTACAAGATCACATAAACTTCTTTGTTTGCGATAGTCATGCAAAAAGTTCACTGAATGGAATAAGTATGATATAAAAATGCAAAAGTGTATATTCATAAGCATTTATCATTTCTTGTTGATGGGAGAGATTGAACTTCAGCCTTTTAAATTGCATAAGAGAAGTTTTGATGCTGTTGCTCCTTGCTAGTTTTACTCTACTGTAACCTATATTTTTCTTGTCTAAATAACATTTTGGTTACATAAAGTAGTTCAGTACCTTAGTATCAGTACTTACTTTTCTCTTTTACTTGATCTAGGTTCTAGCTGTGAAGAAACTAAACTACACTGCACTGCCTAGCCAATCATCTGATGATTTCGTCGAGCTGGTTTCAAACATTTCAAAGTTGCACCATCCCAATCTTAGTGAGCTTGTGGGCTACTGCATGGAGCATGGACAACACCTGCTGGTTTATGATTTCCACAGGAATGGTTCGCTGCATGATATGCTCCATCTCTCAGATGAATACAGCAAGCCGCTCAGTTGGAACTCCCGTGTAAAGATTGCATTAGGCTCTGCACGTGCACTAGAGTAAGTCAATGTGATCTCTCTCTGTCCCCGCATGGAATTCTGCCAGCACCTCTTTATTTACTCTCTACATACATTCCTATAGGTATCTTCATGAGATTTGTTCTCCGTCTTTAATCCACAAGAATTTCAAGTCATCTAATATTTTGCTGGACACAGAGCTTAATCCTCACATTTCAGATGCTGGACTTGCAAGCATCGTTCCAGATGCTGACTTCCAGGTAAGTGCAAGGCAAAATTTGCATAAGAAACATTTATCAACAGTAAAGGAACACCATGTCCATACTGAATTACTTATAAATATTGTATATATGAGCCTGTAAACATAAGACATGAAAGCACAATAAGAATCTACTGTGATTTAATACTTGCTCTCAAATATTTACACCAACATATGGCTGACCACTAGTTATGTTCTTTATCATGCTTCAAAATAAAACTCGACAGGCTTCAGATCAGGGTTCTGGATATAGTGCCCCTGAGGTAGACATGACTGGTCAATATACCCTGAAAAGTGATGTCTACAGCTTTGGAGTTGTGATGCTGGAGCTTCTTACAGGCCGTAAGCCATTTGATAGGTATGGCTTTTTTCAATCATCTATCTTCTGTATGGCATGAACCAGTTGTTTACATAGTTAATTATTGGTGTATCATTGACTTTACTATATTTCATACTATCATTATAGCTCTAGGCCCCGGTCAGAGCAGTTGCTTGTTCGGTGGGCCACTCCCCAGCTGCATGACATTGATGCATTGGACCGGATGGTTGATCCAGCACTCAAGGGTCTATATCCTGCCAAGTCCCTATCCCGTTTTGCCGATGTTGTTGCCCTGTGTGTCCAGGTATGAACTTCATTACCCAGGTACCTTTCATCATGCTTCAATAAACTAACATCATGTGAACTAAACCTTTGCTGTTACAGCCTGAGCCCGAATTCAGGCCTCCTATGTCTGAGGTGGTGCAAGCGCTCGTCCGGCTTGTTCAGAGGGCCAACATGACCCGGAGGATGCTCGATGGCGAGGAGGCTTCTCGGCGACCGGATGACCAGGACCAGGAGTTCCTTTAACAAGTGTAACAGACAGTTCTTGCGCTCAACTTATGTATGATCTTACTGTTGTGACTGTTACTTTTGTTTCCCCCATATGTTGCGCAGAGGAAAGGAGGGGAAAACTAAATTTATAAGTTCTCTTGGTACATAATATAACTACAGGTTTTGTCTCTTATAATGAAAAATATACAGGTTGACTGTTATGATATTATGAATCTTATTTGCGTTATGTGGGAAGTATTTTACGGTATTTTTGCCTCCAGTGACATGATCATAGGTACACGATTTTGCCGGCGAGATTCGGTTCACAATGCCTGCTACAGCTAGGGCTTTAAGTTGCTAGACGAGCGAAGATAGCAAAATTGAATGCACGACCTAGGATGTAAGTTTTGTGTTTTATGGGTCGGTAAGTTGGCTTAAAACTTTTAAAATCAACTAAGGTGGCGTTTGATTGGAGAGGTGTAACCTAAATGTAATAGGTATCAAATCATGCTATAATAGCAATCAAAGAAATAGAATACCGATTTTGTTTGGTTGTCTCCGGTAACGGAATCACGTGAACTGTCATAATGCTGCCGCCGGCAGCTTGGCTGCCCCACTCCCCAACCGGCAGCTCTTTCCATGTGAAGGCGTCGGTTGAATCCAAACAAGTTTAACTTCAACTCTCATCGTATCTTTTAAAAAGCACGGTTTTTTTTATATACACACAGTAAAATATTTTCAATAAAGATAAATTTTTTTTTATATACACACAGTAAAATGTCTTCAATAAAGCTAAGTTAGATTACATACACACAGAAAATATATTTAGAGTTATCTTTTTTTTACAGATTTGACGAATGAAATCTCGCTCTCATAGACACATCTTACGAATTCTAACAGATAATTTCTTCCGAATTTTTCAGAGCTTTAA